>JAIUJO010000508.1:0-208566 GCA_023846275.1 Vanilla planifolia
CCTTGATACTGTAATATTTTTTTATATTATTTAAACACAATTTATCTTAATTTAGCTTTATTACAATTCGCTTAATATTATCATAAAAATATATTGTTATTTATGCTTATTTTTTAGGGTAATTCATAATAACTCTAAATGAAGTTTGACTAAAAAAATAAAAATTTGTTTGACTTAACTCAAAATTCTTTATCACATTAAATGTTTATTTTTTATATTATTTAATGTAATGTTTATAATATTTTTGCATGTATTACGTGTTAATTTGATTTCTATATGATTTTATGACAAAATAATGTCACACCCAATAGTCTTACTATCTTCGGATCTAACTTTCTAATATAATTTATCTTATTAAAACTTTTTGCATGGATATTGTTTTGTTATATCGCTTCAACTAATCTCATTTTAGCCTTTATATATATATATATATATTTAATATTAAAAAATAATTTACTCTTACTTATGTTTATTTTCCATTGTAATTCATGTTTGTTCCAATGGTGGTTTGATCGACAAGAAGCACATTTCAATGGACATGTCTTGACGAGCTCTATGAAAACAAGTAACTATTTTATAGGTTCAAATAATTTATTTTCTAGGGTTTTTCATGTTTTATAACATATTTGATTCATACCTAATTTTGAGATCGAGGATGTTACATTAATCACCTAATTATCTTTGAACTCAACTTTCTCAAACAACTTATCTTAGTTCTTTAAATTATCTCCTCTTAGCTTTAAAATATATCTAATTAATATTAAAATATCAATTTATTCTTATTTATGCTTCTTACTTTGTTAGTTTGCTCTTGTTCTAAATGTGGTTCAACAGAGTTGAAAATAAAAGTCATTAGATTTGTCTCAAAAACCACATTCCAATTAAGTATCCAAAATTATAGTTTTCTAATATTTTATTTTCTAGCATTTTTGCCCACTTTAAGTCAAATCTAGATTTGTGTTTGAATTAATAATCAAGCATTTTACCTTTGATGTCTTGAGTTTTGTGGAATTAAATATTCTCATACAATCTTTCTTATAATTTTCCAACTTTTATCTTTATTTTGTTATTTTAGTATGTAACTTTAAATCTTCTTTTTTTGTCACCTTTACATTGCTTTAAAGTCATTAATCAAATTACTTTAATTTCAATCATTTTAGATTTAATAAATATTTATTTCATTTTAGAAAAAAAATTTATTATTGCATATATCATTTTTTGAAATTCATATTAATTCAAAGTAAGGTCCGAAACAAATGTTATTGGATTCATCTAGTCAGTTATAACCAATTATATAAACAATTTAAAAAATTTTAAAATAATTTTTTGATGAATTTGGCATGCTTTATGAGTCATTTCTATTTGTACTTTAGTTGATAATTGAGGAAGTTATTTTCAATCTCCTAAGTATCTTGGAAAGTTACTTCATTAGAGAATTTATCTCCACTCCCACAATTTTTTTCCCAAATTTCATTATATTAAAATGATAATCTAATTCTTGACTTTTGTGATATTTAAATTCCTTCATGGATTTTGTAATACATTTCTTCAATAAAACTCGTTTCAATTTTATTATATATTTGTTTAATTTTAAGACAATAATTTATGACATTTTGTGTTTATTCAACTTAGTAATTCATAGTTATCCCAAATGATGTTAAATGGAGACAAAATATATATCTTTGGACTCATCTTGAAATACAGTACTTGTTAAATATTAATTTTTTAAATTTGAAATATTTTAAAAATTGGAGTTTTTACATGTTTTATGAGATATCCTAATTCGTACATGATTTTATAATCATGCTTGTCACATTCGATCTCATTTCTAACATCAAATACCACTTTCTAGTATAATTCATCTCATTTGATAAGCATTTTTTGCTTTGATTTTAATATACTACTATAAAGTAGTAATTCTCCTCTCGTGTTACCCTTTAATCTCTTTGGTTTAGTAATATTATATTGCTTCAATAAATCTTATTTAAAAATTAATATATATTCTTAATATTAAAATAGTTATTTATTATTTACTTTACTTGTTTCATTTGATAATCCACAAAAATTTTAGAGTTCTATCAAGATGAAGCAAATGCCATTGCACTTCTCAAGAAGAGCTAAACAACTAAATTTCCAATTTATTCCTTTAAATATTATATTGACTAAGGTTTGTCCCACATATACAGACATTTAAATTTGTACCTTAATTAGTGATTGATGACACAACTCTTGATTTGTTAGATATATTAGAATAGATCTTTCTATATAATATACATCATTTATTCAAAATTTTAACTTTGGCTAAGTTATACTACTATGTAATACTAATTCTCCTCTCATGTCACCATTACTACCATTTGATTTGGTTACAATAGTTCAATTTATCTTGTATTAGCCATAATATATATTTACTAAAAATATAATAATGATTTAATATAATATATGCTTATGTGATTTGATAATTCATTGTAATTCTTAGTGTGGCCTAATAAAGATGAAACAAATGCTAGTGGAATCATTTCGATGAGATATGTGAAATTAACAATTTTTTATTTTTTTAAGTATTTTTTATTTTCTATGGTTATACACTCTCATGATGCAATTAATTAATGCCTCATTTGGTAACCTATAACGTTATACTTAGGTCTCCTTTGTATATTGAATTATTGTTATATTATAAAATTTACCTTACTTTTTAAAATTTTTGCTTTTACATGACAAAAAATCTTTTCTCATGTGTTTATTACATAAACAAGATTTTTTAATTTAACATTGTCCAACATATCTCATACAAATTTTAATTTATTTTTTTAACATTAAAATAATAAATTTTTTATGCTTTTCAATTTATTAATTAAACGTAATGGAAAAATTAGTTCTCATAAAGGCCAAAAAAAAGTCATTGTCTTCTCATCAAGTGCTATCCTTTTAAATATTTTGTTTTGTATACTTAATTATTTTATTTTTCTATAGTTTGGCCAAGTTTTACATGTCCTTTTGACTCAAACCCTATTTTAGAATAAATTATGTTACACTCAATATTGTTAACATCTACAAATTCTACTTTCCTATAATAATTCTCTTTTTTTAAAATTTTCAACTTTTATTTGGTTATATGATTATGTAACTCTTTTTCTCAATTTGTGTGACATTTACATCATTATTATTTTATTGTATTTTATTATTTCAACTATTCTCATATCACTTCCAAATTATATTTTCTTAAAGTTAAAATAATGATTAGTTTTTATTTATGCTTATTTCACTTAGTAATTCAAAGCTACTTCGAATAAGCTTTGATGAAGAAAAACTAAAGGTCGATGGACTAGTCTCAATTAGCTTCATCCATCTGAATATATATATATATATATATATATATATATATATATATATATATATATATATATATATATATATATATATATATATTTATAAGTTAAAATGTTTTATTTTCTTCAGTTCAGGAATAGTTTACAAGGTATTTTGATTCGAACCAGATTTGATGATCGAGGATGTTACACTAGTTGTCCTTAATATTTTGGAATGTAACTTTCTATAATAATTTATAACTTTTTTTCAGATGTCTTATTTTGAATGGTTTATATTATTATGTGGCCATGAGTTTTCTATAATGTGATCTTTACATCTTCTTTGCTTCATTATAATATATTATTTCAAGTTTTATTATTTTAACTTTAATATATAATTGATTAATATTAAAATAATTATATACTATTGTTTGAGTTTATTTACTTAACTAATTCACAGTAATTACTAACAAGGTTCAATTTGAAGCAAAAAAGTTGCTAAATTTTTCTTGATGATCTTTGTTAAATAAAATATTCTTTTTTATTTTATAAAATTTTTTTCTATGATTATTGCTTAGTTTATGATAGATTTTTATTTATAATTTGTTTTACCATCAACGATGTCACATTGTATCTCCTTAGTTTTTTTGAATGCAAGCCTCTTATACAATTTAACTATGTTTTATTAAAAAATAACTATTTATTTTTTTTTATTATTCATTTTGATAATTTTTATTTTGTTAGAGATTATAGATTACTAATGTTTGACACTTCATATGAGAACTCTTAACCATATACAATCACATCTTTTTGCAAAATTTATATCATGTGTTGAAATTTTTAGTATAGCATGGTAAATTGTTATGAAACTCTAATCCTATTCTCGTATAACCATCACTATGATTTGACTTGGTTGCATTAATAACATTTGTCAAATTTTTTACTTTAATGTGTATTTACTAAACTTTAAAAAATAATTTATTATAATATATGAAAATTTAATTTTGTAATTCTCGATATCCTTTATCAAAGTCTGATGGAGGTGTAATAAACATTTTTTTACTAGTCTTGATGTTCTCATCCAACTAAATGTATATTTTTATATTTCTGAGTATACTATTTTATTGGGTCTTAGTACACCTTATGAGCCATTTTGGTTTTTACTTGATTTAACAATCAAGAATGTTTCATTTGATCTCCTTAGTATAATAAAATTAATCAATCATGTATAATTTACCTTACCTTTTGTTTTTTACTTTATTTTCTTATATTATTTGTTAGCACTAATTCTTTTCCTATGTGATTTTTACATTACTTTGATTTTATTATACTAACATTGTTTCGATTTAAGTCATTTAATATTTAAGATATTTATTTTTCGAACATTAAAAAAATAATTATTTATTATTGATGCTTATTTATATAAATAATTTGATGTAACTCGAAATTAGGCAAATGGAGACTTGACAAACCTCATTGGGCTTATCTCGATGAGCTCTCTCTTGTTAAATATTTAGTTTTTTTTTAAAATATTTTATTTTTTGTACTTTTAGTGAATGTTACATGATATTTCAATTTGTACCTTAATAATTGAAAATGTTATACTTGATACACTTGATAATTCAAAATGTTATTTTCCTATATAATGTATCTCATTTTTTAAAATTTTATTAATATGATTTGGTTATACTACTAAATAGCTATAATCTCCACTTGTGTGATAATTACATCATTTTAATTTGATTATATTGTATTTTTTCTCTTTCCTTATTTTAGTATCTTTGAAGGTTATCTTCTCAAATAATTTATTTCTTCTCAAAAAATGTTACACTTTATTGGGTTATATTAATTTTAAGTCCAGATCTCCTCTCATATGATCGTTACTTTATGTTATTTTGGTTATATTATATTATATTAATTCACATCATTTTAGCATTAATTTAAATATATTTAATATTTAAATAAAAATACTTTTATTTTTTTATCATTTACTTTGATAATTCACAAAATATGTAATAATGTTAAATCAGGTTAAAATTGCACCATTGTCAAACCTTGGTTATTTTTATCTCATTAAATATTTACTTTTTTATAAATTTATCTTCTAAGATTTTGACGTGTTTCACAACCAATTTTTTAATACATTACATAATTATTGACGATTGTACACTCTATTTACATAGTATCTTGGAATACAATAATGAAAAATAATTTCCCTTTTCCTATAATTTTTTGCCTTAATTTCATTTTATTGAAATGAAACTCTATGTAATTGATCGTGTGTCCTTTATATTGCATTGATTTTGCTATATTACATGGCTCCAATAAAACTTAATTAAATTTCATATTTTTTCACTGATATTGAAGTAAGAATATATGATTATTTATGTTTATTTAACCTTGTTTCAATGATCATAATTAATCAAATATTTTTTTATATTGTTTATAGATATTTCGTAAGAAAGTTTGATTTATATTAGATTAGAAAATTGGGAATGTTTCATTCAATGTTGTTACTATTTTAAAATTCAACTTTATCATATATTTATCTTATTCCTTTAAAATTACATTATGTTTTCAATTGATGTTTACATCTCTTTTGTTTAGTTATATTCTATTACTTTTTTATGTCATTTTAATTTTAATTTTAATTTTTATTTCCCTAATATTAAAATATTTATTAATTTTTATTTTTACAACTTTATTTTAGTAATTTGAGATAATTCGAAATAAGATCTTGTTGAGATCAAGCAAATACTATTGGACTCTTCCTAATAAGCTCTATTTAATTTATTTTTTATTCAAAAATATTATATTTGACAAAAGGTTTGGCCATATTTATGAGACATTTCAATTTGTCAATATTTACCTATTAAGGATATCACTCTCAATCTCTTAAGTATTTGGGAGTGCATCTCTACAATATAATTTATATGATTTATTACAATAATTCATTGTGATTTGGTCATATTACAATGAAAGTCCAACTCTTTAGGTATGGGAACATTGCTTCAAATTGATTTGTTATATTGCTAATTTTTTTAAATTTTTTGTTTAATATATATTCACATAATATTTTAAAAATATTAAAAATATTTTCTTATTTAATTTTATAATTAATAGTAACTTCTATTAAGGTTTAATAAAGAAGAAGTAAATGTTGTCACACGAATCTCTACGAGCTCTATGTAACTTGGTATTTTTTGGGGTTTGGCATGTTTTTTGGCCATTTTAATTTGTGCCTAATTTAATGATCTATAAAGTTACACTCAATGTCCTCAATATCATGGAATGCAACTATCTTATATAATTAAACTTAAGACAACACCATTTTTCCTTTCATTTGATTATGTTATTTTGTAGCACTAATTTTTTTTCTACTATGATCTTTAAATCACTTTAATTTTGTTAAATTAACTTGATATTTAAATGCTAATTTATTATTATTTATGATTATTTATTTTTTAAATTTAATGTAACCACTAATGAGGCTTGATAGAACAAAATGAACATCATCAAACTTATCTTGAAGCACTCCACAAAATTAAAAATAAATTTTTAATATTTTTAAAAATATTATTTTTTAATTTTTTAGAGTTTTATCTTTTTTTATGAGATGTTTTGATTCATGCCTAATTTGTGATCGAGGAGATTACACTCCAACTCCTTGGTTTTCTGGAATCAACTTTCTCATATAATTTATCTCTTTTGTTCAAAGTTTTCCTTTGATTTGTTTATATTATTATGTATCTCTAAATCTCCATTATGTAAGATTTATATCCCAATTATTTTAATATATTATATTACTTCAATTTACATCATGTTTCCTTTAATATATATTTACCTAATATTTAAAAATTAATAGTAATTTTTGATGAGGTTTGCTCGAATGACAAAAAGATTGTTGGTCATAACATGACAATATGTATCCAACTAAAAATTCATTTTTATATTTTTTATTACTTTTTATGTTCTATGAGTTTGACACACTTTATTAAATATTTTGGTTCATATTGTATTTCACATTGGAGGATATTACACAATCTCCTTAGTACCTTAGATTACAATTTGATTTTTTTATATTTTTTTGTTAAGAATATTTATGTTACCATAAAACTCTAATTCCCCCTCTATGTGACATTTATATCACTCTAATTTTAGAAATAATATATTTTTTTAACATATCTCACATTAGTTTTAATATATAGTTTTTTAATATTATAGTATTAACCTAAGATTATTTATGCTTATTTAATTCTAAAATTGATAGATTTTCCAAATAGGGTTCATTCGAGATGTGACAAATGTCGTGGACTCATCTAGATGATATCTATCCAATAAACATTCATTTATATATATATATATTATTTTCTCAAATTTTGGCATGCTTTACATGAAATGTTTTATTATATGATTGATGATAAATGACTTTACATATAAACTACTTAGTATCATTGAATGTGACACTCTCACATAATATTTTTATTCAAACATTTTGAATGTGACACTCTCACATAATATTTATGTTTACATTTTTAGTTATTTTATTTTGTAAGGATTTTACATTTTTATGATACATTTTTTGCACCTATTATGGTTGAAGATGCCATGCTTGATCATCTCAGAAACATGGAAGGTAACTTTCCTAAATAATTGATGTCATTTTTTATTTTTTTTTGTTCAATTTGGCTATACTACTTCTAAGCTATAGCTATCTTATTGTGTGACCTTCTCATCACTTTGATTTTGTTAAATTTAATTATTTCAATTAATCTAATTTTATATTTCAGACACATTGACTTAATAAAAAATAATAACTTTTTTATTATTTATACATAATATCTTTGGTAATTAGTAGTAATCAAAACAAGATGGAATAGATAGAAAAACAACGACATTAATATAGTTTTTTTGTATATTTTATTAGATATTTTTATTCATTACTTATATAAGGATCGAGAATGTTACACTTGATCTCTTTGGTACCTTGTGTTTTTTATTGAACAATATATCTTATTTCTGAGATGCTTTTGCTTTGATTTGGTTATACTACTATGAAACTATGATTTTCCTTTATTGTGGTCTTATAAATCACTTAGATATAATTATATTTTATTATTTTAATTTCTTTTATTTCCACTTTAATATTTTTATATATATTTACCTAGTGATAAAAAAAAATTATTTATTTATTTTTATATTTACCTTGGCGACACTCTTTATTTTGAATGATGTCTGATTAAGATGAAAAAAATGTTTTTGTGCCCTTCTCAATGACCTCTTTCTAACAAGATTTTCATTTTATATTTTTTTTATAGTTATTTTCTATAATTTTGTTTTTTGATACTGTTTTTCTAAACATTTGACTAGTGCTTTATTTAACTATTGAGGATGCTAAATTCAATCTCCTAAGTGCATCAAAATGAAATTTCTCCATTTAAATTGTCTCATTCCTTTGATTTAATTATATTACATTACTTAAATTTAGGTCAACCAAACTTTAATAAATATTTACTTAAAAAAATAAGAATTTAAATTTTTTATAAATTTTTATTTTATAATTTATAATAATTCAAAATGAAATGTTGTTAAGAAGAAACAATCATTATTATTCTTATCACAAAAAGCTCTATGCTCCTTGACAAGTTTTATGATACAATTGATTAATAGGTTATTTTATGATCAAGATTTCTATAATTGATCTTATTAGTATCTTGGAATATCAAATTCCCAATGTAACTTATCTTATTTCTTTAAATTTTATGTTGTGATTAGGTTGCATTATAATGAAATTGTAGCCCATCTTTTATGTATCCTCTACTTCACTTTGATTTGATTATATTACATGGTTTGCATTTGTCTCATTTAAATTTCTATATAAATTGAATAATAAATAATAATTTATAATTATTTTTTCTTATTTCATTTGACCACTCATAGTAATTCCAAATTAGTCCTTATCGAGACTAATGAAATTTTGTTGGACTCTTTAAAATGAGATTTATCTAATTGTGTATTCATTTCGGTATTTTTGAGTATTTTATTTTTTAGGCCTTTAGCTTTTTTTACAAGACACATGATTCTTATAAAATTTGATGATTAAACATGTTACACTAAATCTCCATGGTATTATGGTGAGCAAGTTCCTTATACAATTAGTCTTATTTTTAAATTTTTTTATTAATTTATATTATTATGATATTCCATATCTCCTCTCATGTAATCTTTACATTACTATGCTTTGCTAACATTACATTACATCAGTTTATGTAATCTTAGCTTTAATATATTCTTTCTTAATATTAAAAAAGTTAATTTATTATTTTTATGCTTATATACTTTTGTATTTCACATTATTTTCAAACGTGGTCAAATATAGATGAAACAAATGTCATTTGACACTTATCAAATGAAAAACTCAATTTTTCACAGATACTTTAAAATGTAACGTGAATAGATCTCCTTATTAATTTAGAAATTATTAGTTAATATGCATAAATATTTATGATCAAGGTTGTTATGCTTAATCTCCTTTTATCATAATTTAAACTTTCTCAAACAAATGAGACAAAATAACGTTTTATTGTAATATAATCATCAAGTATGTTATAATGTTACAGTCAAATATAACAATTAAATAGAGTTTTATTGTAATAAAAAAATTAAAATTTAAAATGTTAATTTAATTAGATAGAGTTCACTAGAATTCCAATGATGTTTGATTCTTCTTGATCTAACCTCAAATAAAATTACTATGAACTACCAATGTAAAAAAGTGTCAATAATAATAATTTACTCTTTTTGTATTAAGTAAATATATATTAATATTTAAATGAGTCAAATAAAACCAATGAAATATAACCAAATGAAATACTTGTGAACTTCACATTATACTTATTTAGATTCACATAGAAATATATCCAAATTAAGAAAACATTTTAAAGAAATTTTGTAACTGTATGAGAATGTTGCATCTAAGATACTAAATAATTTGAGAGTAACATTCTCAATTGAAAAAGAAAACTTGAATTTAAATAACATAATAAAACAAAAGTTGAGTAATGGTTACACGAGCTAAAATTTAGAGTTAAATAATAAAACAACAAAATTAAAGCAAAACATTTTAGGAAATGAAATAAATTATAAGGAAAAGTTGCATTCAAAGATAATAAAGAGAATGAGTTTAAGACTTGATAATTAAATGAGGTACGAATGGAAATTTGTAATAAAGAGTGAAACAATAATAAAAAAAAATATTTATAATTATACATATGAATATTTATTTCAATATTGCTCATTAAGAAGAGTGTAGGAACATTTGTTTCATCCCACTTAGATCTTGTTTGAAATTTCAATAAATAACGAAAAGAAAAAAAATAAAAAATAACAAATTGATATTTTTATATCAAAAAATTTCAATTAGACATAAATGATATAAATTGAGGCAATGTAATATAAAAAAGTCAAAGTAGTGAAAATGACAAGTAGTAGAAGAATTAGAGGTTTGTAGTAATATAGCCAAATTAGAAAAACATTTCAAGAAATAAGAAAACTCTTATGGTAAAGTTAGATTCTAGGATACTAACGAGATCAATAGTTGCTTCCATGATGATTAAATTAGGCACATATTAAAATGCCTTTTAAGCAGCCCAAAAGCCATTAAAAATAAAATATAAAAACTATAAAAAATAAAAAAATAAATTAAGCAAATGAATTATAAAAAATATAATGTAAAGGACAATGTAGAGGGGAATTAGAGTTTGATAGTAATATAATAAAAATTAGGTGAAAACTTTGAAGAAATGAGATAAATTGAACAAGAAGGTCATAGTCCAATATATTATGGAGATCAGGTGCAATATCTGCAATTATCAAGTCATGTCCAAATTAAAAAGACAAATAAAGCTTGAAAAATTCATATAAAAACATTTAGAAATATAGTACTAAATATTCAAATGGATAGTTTTCATCGAAGTGAAAGCAATCACTTCTACTTCATCTCAATCAAACATTGTGTCAAATTACTCTGAATTATAGAAGTAAAAAAAGACTAAATTAAAATAAAAAAATATTTTAGTATTTAATAAAGAAATATTATTGCTAAAATAAGGTAAATTGAAGAATCACAACATCACCAAATCAAAGTGATGTTAATGTTAGATGCAAGAGATTTAGGATTACAAAGTAATAAAATAGAATTGAAGTGAAGCATTTTAATAAATGAGATAAATTATATGGTAAAATTGCATTTTAGAAATAATTTGAAGACCAATAGTAATATTATTAATAAAAAAATTAGGAATGTATCAAAATAAGTCATAAATCTTGTGAAAGATATAGAATAAAAAGTATTTTAAAAATTTAAAATAAATATTTAATTACATAGAGCCTATTAAACTTAGTCTAGTGATAATTATTTAATCATGGTAAGACCTCATTTAGAATTACTATGAATTACCAAAGTAAATAAAAAGAAATAAAAATAAATTGTTTTTTTAATATCATATTGATCTATATTAATAATTTAATGAGACAAAATGATGCAGTTTAATATAGCCAAAATAATAAAAAAATTTAAATCTATGAGATAAATTGTATGAGAAATTTGCATTCCAAGATGCTAAGAAGATCATTTGTAACATCTTTGATCATGAAATAAAGTTTGAAACAAAGTCATTAATGAAAAGTGGTAAAACCTTATAATATAAAATATCAAAAACATAAAAATGAGGTAAATTGAACTAATCTTAGAAATCCAAATGAAAACCATGTAAAAGTTGCTCCATATGTGATTTTAAGTAACATGACAATGTAAAAAAATTAAAGATTAGAATTTAAAGAATATTGAAAAATTGATTGGGAAATTGGGATTCTAAAATACTTAGCTAAAGTAGAATAACATCATCAGCCATCAATCTATTTTGAAACTAAATGCCTCAAAAAAGATGCCAAAAATCTAAAAAATTTAAATTTTTTAAAATTTAAAATTGATTTTATGTTGTATAGAGCTCATTCAGTCGAATCCAATGGCTCTTTTTGTTGCCATCATAGCTCATTTGGAATTACTATGAATTACTAAGCTAAATAAACATGAATAATAATAAATGATTATTTCTATATTAAATAAATATGTAGTAAATCTTAAATAAGATATATTAAAGTATTATAATAAAATGAAATAAAAGTGATGTAAAGTAGTCGTGAGAGGGTAATTAGAGTTTTCTTATTATATAACCAAATTAACTAACGACTGAAAGATGCCATAAATTATATTGGAAAATTGTACTCTAAGATACAACATTGATTGAGTTTAGCATACTTAATGACCAAGTTACCTACAAATCAAAGTGACTCGTAAAATGTGCAATGGCATTAGAAAACAAAATTCCTCAAAAAACAAAAAAAAAGAATTTTTAATTGAATAATGGTCATCGTGGTTAGTCTAATGACAATTATTTTTTCAAAATCAGAAGTCATTTAGAGTTACCATATTTTACCAAGGTAACGTAAGAGCATATTTATAGTTACATAAGTAATATAAGAAAATCAAAACAAATTTTTTGAAGAAATACTACATATAAGAAATTATGGGGATAAATTGTAATATTTTATGCCATTACATATGTACAAATTAACATATATCATAAAATGCACATAAAAATATATTTTAAAATACAAAAAATTATATTTAAATGTCATAAATGCCTTATAGAGTAGTCAACCTATGTTAGTTATGTCTTTGTTTAACTTCATTTGGAAATATTACAAATTACCACAATAAATTAGCTTAAATAAAAATAAATTACTATTTTCATAAGCAAACACAGATAAAATTGGATTAATTGAAGCTATGTACTTAGAACAAAACATAGTGATGCAAAGCGAGATGATAGGAGATTCAAAGTTAAATAATAACCAAAAAAATCAAAGCTAAACATTTGAAGAAATAAAATAAATTATATGATAACGTTGTAGTCCATTATACTATGGAGACTTATAGCAACATTGTTGATCATTAAATGAGGTATGAATTGAAATGACACAAAATGTGTGTAAGTTATAATAAAATAAATATTTAAAAAATTAAAATTAAAATTTAATTTGACATACTTAATTGAGATTAGTGTAATGATATCAGTTTCATCTTAGAAGAACCTCCTTTTGAATGTTTGATTCAAAGTTAATAATTATAAATAAAAACTAATAATTATTTCTTTATTAAGAAAATATATGTTATAGCTAACATGTTATAAATTGAGGCCATAAGATATAACAAAGCTAAGGTAATAAAAAATCATAAGAGAGTTCATTTAGAGTCACACAATAAGATAACGAAATCAAAGAGAAAATTTGGAAAAAAGAGAAATTCTATGAGAAAGTTGTGTTCTTAGATAAACCTATGATCTATTTTATCATTAATGGCAAATAAATTGATTATGAATTAAAAAGATCTCATAAAGAGTGCTTAAAGCCCAAAAAATAAAATATTTATAAAAAATAGTCCACATTAATTTGGATAGAGCTCACTAAGATGAGTCAAACAAGATCTGTTATCTTAATCACACAACTTTAGGAATTACTGTAAATTGCGAAACGAAATAAGAAAAAATAAGAGTAAATTGTTTTTTTAATATTAAGAAAATATGCAATTTGGCTGAGATAAATTATATTTAGAAAATTAAATATTAAAAATAAAAACAATATAAAGGTCACATGAGATAAGAATTAGAGTTATAAAGTAGTATAACCAAATTAAAAAAATTGAAATATATGAGATAAAGTGTACGAGATTGTTGAGCTCCATGTTACCAAAGAGATTAAGCTTAGCATCATAAAACTTGCTAAATGATGAAAAATAAAACTTAGAAATTTTGATATGATTTTTTAATTAGATAAACCTTGTTGACATAAGCCCAATGACATCTGTTTCTTTTCCATCTTATCTTGTTTTAATCTTTTAAGTTATTATAACAAATAGGCATAAATAATAATATATTTTTTAATGTTATATAAATATCTTATAAAGCACAATTAAAAAAAGGTTAAAGCAATGTAATATACCTAAATAAATTTAATTTAAAGCAATATAAAAGTGAAAAACTTTAAAAATAAGATATCTTATTGGAGAATATTGTGTTGTAATATACAAGTAGTTCAACTATAATGTCCTCAATTATCAAATTTGGCACAAAGAAAAATATCTCATCAAATATATCAATATAATAAAAAATAAAATTTTTAAAAATATAGAATGACTTTTTAATGTGATAGAGGTGGTCATGCCGAATCTGACAACATTTATTTAATTTTGATCAAAACTTTTTCTTCAACACTACAAATTACAAAATTAAATAACCATAAATAAAAATACATTACTATTTTAATTTTAAAACATTTTATATTAAAGCTAAATTGGGAGAATTTGAAGTAATGAAATTTTAAAAAGTCAAAATGATGTATGTTCCACATGAAAAAAAGTTTATAAATTCCAAGTATAATAACAAAATAAATATGAATAATTTAGACAAATAAAAAAAAAATTGTTTAAATATTGCATTCCAAGTGACTATGGAGATCTTTAATAACATCCTTGATCATCATAACATGCGTCAATCAAAATGCCTCCTAAATCATGTCAAAGTTATTGAAAATATGACTTTAAAAAATTTAGAAATGAATATTTTAATTGTAAGGGCTCCTCTAAATGATTCCAACAATATTTTTTTCATATCTATGGGACCTTGTTTAGAATTACTATGAGTTTATAAATTAAAAGAGTTTGAATAATTATAAATTATTATTTTAATTTTAAATCTATTCATAATAAATTAGAAATAAGATAAACTAAAGTAACGAAAAGTTCAATAGAGAAGACAATTAGACTTTAGTAGTATAAATAAATTAAAGAGAAAAATTTGTGAAAATGGGATAAATTGTTGAGAAAGTCACGTTCCAAGATGCTAAGAAGATTGATTATAACATCCTCAATAGTTGAATAAGGTACAAAAAATGTCTTGAAAACATGCTAAAAGAATAAAAATTAAAATATTAAAAAATAATTAAATAAATATGTAATTGAATAGATCTCATTGCGATGAGTTAAATTCATTTCCTTTTTTGAATTAGAAGTCCGTTGAAGTTACTGCTAATTGCAAAAATAAGGCATAAATGAGACTAATTAAAGCCATGTAATTTAAAGCAAGTTATGTAATGTTTATATTAGAGAAAATTTTAGTTAGATAATAAATAAAAAAATTTTAAAAATAAAATAAATTATTTTAGAAAGTTACAATCTAGCATATTAAGGATATCATATTTAACATCCTCTAACATTAAATAAGGTAATATTTAAAATGTTTCAAAAAATGAGCCTATAATATTGAAATTAAAATACATAGAAATATAAAAATGAATACATAATTGGATAAAGCACATAAAGATGAATTGAATGATGTCATGACCAATTTGGAATTTTAAAACATTACCATACATAATAGTAAGTTATTATTTTAATATTAGGTAAATAAATAAAAAACAAAAAAATACATAAATTGAATTAATGTAATATAACAAAATCAAAATAACGAAAAGGTCGTAGAGGATAATATCTAGAGTTATATTATAATATAACTAAATAAAAGTAAAAAAATTTGAAAAAAAGAGATCAATTATATGGGGAAAGTTTCATTCCAAGATATGTAAGAGATCAATAGTATTATCCTTAACCACTGCATGTGACATGAATCAAAGTGTCTCATAAAAATGCAAAAATCTTACAAAAAAATTATTTAAAATAATTGAAATAAAGATTTAATTAAAACAAATTTTTCGATAAGAGTCCAATAATATTTAGTAGTTTTCTATCTAACCTCGTTAAGAATTTCTTTGAATTGTTAAAAAATAAGGCAAAATGATGACATACTATTTTTTAAAAAAATTAGGTAAATAGATAATAAATTTAAAATAAAATAAATTGAAGTGATATAAATTTACCAAATTTAAGTGATTTAAAGTTCACACAATAAGAGAATTAGAGTAACAAAGAAATATGACAAAATCAAAAGGAATGTTATGCAAGATGCCAATTATACTACAAAATTACATCCTAACATCTTGAGGAGATTCGGACAAACATTCTCACTGATAACATCAAATTCGAATCAAAATATCTCATAATTTTTACCAAATGAACAAAAAAGGAAATTTTTCAAAATTTGAAAATGAATACTTAAATTTATAGGGTTTCTCAAGATGTTTCCAATAATGTTTATTTCATCTTGATCAAAATTTACTTCTACTTATTTCACATTATATAAAAAGCACAAGTAACTAAAAATAATAATATTATTAAATAAATATATGTTGAAACTCAAATGACATAAATTGAGGAAATATTAAAAAGCCAAATAAAAGCATTATAAAGGTCACAGGAGTTGAGATTTTGAGTTGTACAATAATATAACAAAATTAAAGAAAAAAAATTGAAAGATCAAACAACTTGATGGAAAAGTTGTATTTCAAGATACTATGGAGATCATGTTAACATCTAAAATTTCATATAATGTTTGAATAAAAATAACTAGTAAAGCATAGCAAAAACTAAGAAAATAAAATACTTAAAAATATAAAAATTAATATTTAATTTGGTAGATCTCTTCTAAATGAGTATTATGATATTTGTTATTTCTTGATCAAATACTAGTTTGAATTAACATAAATTATCAAATTAAAGAAACATGAATAATAATAAATTATTATTTTAATAGTAAGTTAATAAATAGTGAGGCTAAAATGAGATATAGTAAACACTATAATATAAAAAAATAAAAGTAATCAAGAAGTCACAAAGTAGAGGATATCTAGAGCAACACGGTAATATAAACCAATAAAAGCCAAAAATTTTAAGAAATAAAATAAATTAACTTATAGTGTAGTGCACTAGGATACTAAGGAGTTCACATCAAACATTCTTGACTATTAAAAAGCATAAGAATGAAAATATTAGAAAATATAGAAATAAAAATTTAACTTGATAGAGGTTAATGAAATCAATCCAACCACATTTATTTCTTCTGAAACAATCATCATTTTGAATTAATACAAATTAAAATAGTAAAAAAGTTAAAATAAATGTAAGTTATTTTTTAATAATACGGAAATATTTATTAAAGCAAAAATGACATAAGTTTATGCTACATAATATAACCAAATTAAAGTGAAGCAATGTCATATGAATGGAGAACTATTGTTTTGTCATAACATAAACAAATGCAAGCAAAACCATTAGAGAATTGATATACATTTATGGGAATGTTGCATTCAAAGATATTAAAGTACTAAAGTGCAACATTCTCGATCATGAAATCAGGTATTAAATTGAAATATCGCAAAAAGTATATAAAATCCATAAAATATTAAATATTTAATAATATAAAGATGATTACTTAATTTGGTAGAACTCATTAAGATAAGTACAATAATCTTAAAATTTCAATTTTTTAAAATGTAAAATTAATTTTATGTTTTATAGAGCTCATTCAGTCTAATCCAATGACTCTTTTTGTTGCCATCATAGCTCATTTGGAATTACTATGGATTACTAAGCTAAATAAACATGAATAATAATAAATAATTATTTCTATATTAAACAAATATATAGTAAATCTTAAATAAGACAAATTAAAGTATTATAATAAAATGAAATAAAAGTGATATAAAGTAGTCGTGAGAGTGTATAGTAACACAATGAGGAAATATAATATAACAAAATTAACACAATGTAAATGTTAGGATTGGATATTTATAAGTACATAGAATTATAAGGAAGTGAAATAGAGATAAAATTGAGGAAAAAGTTTAATTATATAGGAACATAGCATTCCAAGATTTTTTGATGACCTATTGTAGCATAATCAATACACATATCCAGTGTGTATTAAAATTTAATTGCTATTAGGTCGTCGAGACTAGCCTAATAAAATTGTTTTTCTCGATTGGACACATTTTTATTTATTACAAGTTACCAAAGTAAATAACCTCAATTAATAAAATTACTCTAACATTATCTAAATAAATAATATAACATAAATAAGATGAAATAGAGCAACATAATATAACCAAATCAACATGCACTTTTTTGAGTAAATTAGATGATTTGTTTACGAATGTTGCTTTACAAGATAATGCTTGCAATCAGGATCATCAAATCATGTACAAATCAAAAATACTTAGGAAACATAAAAAATCCCTCAAAAATAAATATGAACAAACGTAAATAAGAATATTTAATTATATAGAGTGCATAAAAAATTGTCGAATAAACTATATTTCGTATCGATCAAATCTTGTAGTCAATTACTCGAAAAAGCCTTATGAATCACAAAAAATAAAAAAAAATTAATTTAATATTAACAATATATGTATTAAAGATAAAATTACATAAATTATGGCAATGTAATATAGCATAATTTGATCAACCTAAATCTCAAATAAGAGAAGAATTTGAGTTTAAAAGTACAATTAAACCAAGTATGAAGAGAAATGCATTGTAATTCATGCAAAAAATCCATAATTGAAAAAAACTTAAAATGTAGGAATGCGTATTTAATTGTTTAAAGCTCTTCAATTGATTTCAATGTCATTTGTTTCATCTCAAATGACCACAATTGTAATTACATTGTTCTAACAAAGTAAAGAAGAAAAAATAATGACAAATGATTATTTTAATATTATGTAAAGATGTATTAAACTTGAATTAAAAAATATAAACAATCAAATATAACAAAATCAAAACAACATAAAGGACATGTAAGAGGAGATCAAAGTTACATAATACTTAACTAAAACAAAGGCAAAAATTATTAAAATGTGATAAATATTATAGGAAATTTGTATTCCAAGATGCTAAGGAGATTGAGTGCAACGTCCTAAATCATCAAGTCATCTATGAATCCGAAGGACAAGTAAAGCATGCAAAAACGTCTGAATATGAAAGATTAAAAACTATTAAAATCAATATTTAATTAGGAGTTTATCGAGATGACTCCGATGATGTTTTTTTAGAATGTATCTTGCTTTGAATGACACAAAATCTGTAAGATAAATAATTATAATTAGTAATAAATAATTAATTTAACATTAAATAAAAATATATTAAAGTTGATGTAAGATATATTGAAATAATGCAATATAACTTAATGAAAATGATGTAAATGTCACATGCTATTAGATATAGAGTCAAATTATAATATAAAAAATCAAAAGAAAAAATTTGAAAAAATAAGTTAAATTATATGATAAGTATTCACAAAAATATATTAAAAATATTACATATAGTATCCTCTAACATTAAATTAGCTGTGAGGAGTCATATCTCACAAAAAGTGCCAAGAAAGTAAAAACAATACTTCAAAAAAAAATTAATATTTAAATTGACACAACTCATTAGGATGAGTCTAATGACATTTATTTCATCCTTATCACACAGCATTCAAAATTACTATGAATGAAAAATTAAATAAATGTAAATAATATTAAATTATTAATTTATTATTAATAAAATTATATTAAAATTGAATTAAAATTTTTTTAGACAATCTAATTTAACCAAGTTGAAACGATATAAAGTCACATGAGAGAATATTTAGAGTTTCATAATAATATATTGAAATAAAAGTGAAACCTTTGAAGAAATAAATAAATTAATACAGAATGATGCATTCAGAGATACTAAAGAGATCAAGTATACAATCCTTGATCATCAAACCTTGAAAAAATAATATGTCAAGGAAAGCCTTCAAAAACTTCAAAAAATAAAATATTTGAAAATATAAATGTTAACTACAAATGTAAATAACCATAAATAATAATAAAATATTATTTTATTATTAAGTAAAAATATACTAAAATTTAAATGAGATAAATTGAATTAGTGAGTTATAACCAAATCAAATCATTGTAAAGGATACAAGAGAAGAGATTTAATATTGCATTTGAATATAACAAAATAATAATAAAACATTTGAAGAAGAGAGATAAAATTATTGAGAAAGATGAATTCCAAGATACTAACCACATCAGGTCTAACTTCCTCGATAATTCAAGCATGTAGGAATCAATAAGTCTCATAAAGGGTGCAATAGCTTAGAAAATAAAATAGCTAAAACAAAGAAATTGATATTTAATTGGATAGAGATCATCGAGACAAGTAGATTGATAATCAGTTTATGTTGATTTGACCTTGCTTGGAATTCCTAAAAAATTAGTAATTTCAAATAAGCATAAAAATTAAAAATATTATTTTATTATTTCATATTTTATGTTAAAATTGAAATGAAAACTAATTATGTAATATAATAAAAACAAATGAATGTAATGTAAAGCACACATGAGAGGAGACAAAGAGTAGCATGGTAAAGCAACAAAATCAATGTAAACATTTAAAAAAATGAGATGAATTGCTTGTGAAAGTTGTATCTGTGACACACACAGTTTCAGTGCAATATTCTTATTCATGAATTTAGGTGCCAATTGAGATGTCTCATAAATCATTAAAAAATCAAAAAAAAGAAAATATTTTAGATGTATAAATTAATATATTATTTCATAGTGCTCATCAAGTTATTTTCCATAATCGTTATCACATGTCAATTAGACCTCCTTTGGAATTACTAGGAAAAACCCATGCAAATAAAAATAGAAAATATTAAATTATTATTTTAATATTAAGTAAATAAACATTAAACCTAAAATAACATAAATTTTAAAAAAAACCTAAAACAATAAAATTGATGTGATCTAAATGCCTCACAAGAGGATTTTCAAAGTTACATAACAATATAACAAAATCAATGAGAAAACTTTTAAGAAATGAATTAATTTGTAAGGGAATATTAGATTATAAGGTAGAATGGAGGTCAAGCAAAATCCTTGATCATCAAATCAAGTACAAAAAAATACCACATAAAGCATGCCAAAAATTAAGGGTATAAACTATTTAAAAATATGAAAATTAATATTTAATTAGATATTGTTTGCCCAAATGAGTACGAACATTTTTATTGCAACTCAATTGAAAATCATTTGGAATTATTGTGAATTAAGAAAATCAAGGAAGCATATATAATAACATATTATTTTCTTAATACTAAGTAAATATATATTGAAGTTGAAATAAGATAGATTGAAGTAATATAGTATAACAATAAAAAGGTGATGTGAAGGCAACAATTGGAGAGAATTGGAGTTTCAAAGAGTAACCAAGTCATGACAAAAGACATGAAGAATTGTCTTAAATTGTATGGCAATCTTACTTTTCAAAATACAAAACAAAATAAGTTTATCAAGTTAAATCATCATATAATGTACATCTAGAATTGCACCACAAAAATTACAAATATCCTAAAAAAAAAATTTTAAAATTTATGAATGAATACTTATTTATGTAATGGTTACATAGACGAATTAAATAGTATTTGCCTGATCTCAATCAAACCATGCCTAAATTAGTACGAATTACTAAAATAAATACGTATAAATAATCATAAAATACTATTTTATTATTACGTAACCAAGAATTTTAACTAAATAAGTTAAATTAAAGCATTATAATTTAACTTAGTAAAAGTGATCTAAAATTTAAATGAGAAGAGATTTGGAATTACATGGTAATTTAACTAACTTAAAGTGGAACAACTGAAGAGAAAGACAAATTGTATGGTTAGGTATCATTAAATGAAGAGAAAGACAAATTGTATGGTTAAGTATCATTATATGATGCTAAAGATATCAATTGTAACAAACTCAATTGCTAAATCATGTATGAATATAAATAACTCATAAAATATGCCAAAACTTTAGAAAATAAAATATCTAAAAATATTAAATTAATATTTAATGACATATAGCTAGTTGAGATGAGTACAAAAAATATTCTTCGTCTTAAATAGATCTCCTTTGGAATTTCCATAAATAACCAAAGGAGATAAACATAAACAAAATATATATATATTTTTAATAATAAGTAAATTTATATTAAAGTAAAAACAAGGTTTAATAATTAATTTTAAAAATAACTTTAAAATATTATAATATATTTTATATAATAATAAATATGACACATCATATAATATAAGAAAATAATAACTTTTATTTTGTTAAATATTTAGCAAAATAACGTATATCAATTATAATAAATTTGAAGTAATTCATATTTTTAATAGTATGTATATGCGGTGTATTAAATATTATAAATATATAAATATTATATTATAAATTATTAGAGGCCAAAAATAATATGAAATTATTAGTCAAAAAAGATTTTAAATATTTATAATATTTTAAAATAATGATAAACCAAAACATATTTTTTTTGTTTATGTTATAAAATATTGTATAAGATTAAATTTTAATATTTCATAAACATTATAAGTTTGGCTGTTATGTTTCAACTTTTATTTATTTATTTTATTTTTTCTCTTTATCTCAATGACTTTCATATTACCTCGCTTATTTCTCTACCATATTATTAATTTGTTTTTTTGTCTCTTCATTCTCTATCTACTAAAATTTTCCTTTGCTTCTCTCTCTCCTTTATCTTTTCAATTTCTTATTTCTCTTTCTTTCGCTTTTTTATTTTTTGTCTTTATCTAATCTATGTTCTCTTTTTTCTATCTCCTTCATCAAAAAATCTATCATATGTCTTTATTATTATATTTGGCTTTAGTTTACTCTTATCAATCCATAACTTTCTCTCTCTCTCTCTCTCTCTCACACATAGAATTATTATTTGTTTTTTTTTTCTCTATATTCTTTTCTGTTCATAATTCAATAATGTTTATCAAACATCTCATATTATGTAGTTGAATAGATAATATTAATTATAATCATTCTTTTTATTATTTATGTTGTTTGGTTAATTTAATTTTTTATTTATAAAAATAATGAAATATTGAAAGAAAATCTCATGTATTAATGTCAATATTTTAAAGAATAATCATTTATGTAACATTTTTTCTAATTTTTATGTTAATAAAACATTGATAATATAATATATTAATATAACTATAATAAGCACATATTTTTTTTTAAAAAAGTAAATATCATTCATAAATTAGATTATCTTACAAAGGATTCATTATCATAGAGATAATAATTACAAAACTACGATAAATTATCTTTTGCATGCATGTATGACCACATCAACATTATAGCACACTTCTCATTAAAATTTCAAAGTTGGCAAATCTTAGGCACGACTACTATTGTGATAAGTGACCTTACGAGAAGTCCTTGAGTTGCACATATTTTTTAAAATTATGCTTATTTTTAATGAGTGACAATTAATTTTAATAACATTTTAATATACAAAAAAGTAGATTATTGAAAAAATTATAATTATCAATTTAGCAATGAGTATTTAATAAAAATCATATAACATTATTATTAATTTCATATAATAATAAATGTAATAGATTATATAATGCAATAAAATAATAAATTTAATTTTTTTAATATTGGAAAATTACTTATTTCAATTATAATAAATTAGATTTAATTTAATTTCAAAATAGTATATAAATGGCATGTTTAGTTTTTCAAGTAAAATAATATTATGTTCTTAAAATAAAAATCTAAAATTTTCCACAAATGATAAATATTATTTATATTTATGTCTATGTTATGTAAATAAAAATAAATTGTTATAATAATTATACTATATATTATTTAATAAATATTTTAAAGTATGAATAAGATAATATTAAATTAATAGTTAAGAATATTTTTTAAGTAATTCTAAATTTAATTATTAAAATTTAAGTTTTATTAAATTATTTTTCTTACTCTTTTCTCTTTATCTTAATGCCAAATATATTCTCTCACTTACTTCTCTCTCCTCTTATCATTCTCTTATTTGTTTTTTATTCTTAGTTTTCTTGTATTTTTGTTGACTTTTCTATCTCTCTTTTTTCTTTTCTACTTGCTCGTTTTTCTCTCTTTTTTTAAATATTACCTCTATCTCTATTACATTTTTCTTTTGTTCTTTTTCATAAATCATCTTTCATCTCTCTCTATTAATATTTTCCTTTTTATATTACAATTATCAATCTATGATTTTTTCTCTCATTTAAAATAGTTATCTTTATTTATATTATCTCTTTCTCATATTTATGTTTTTTATATAATAAGATTTTTTTATAAGAATGATAACATAACAGAAGAAAAAATTTTATGTATTAATATCTACATTATTAAGTAAAATAATTTGTTCATATTTTATAGAAATAATATATTATTACTTGAATATATTATAATTTATTTTTTTTAGACAATAATCACACAACTATGATTATTTATTTTTTCAATTCATATATGACCACACCAGTATTATAGCACAAGATCATATATTTTTACAATGTTAAGATTGCTTGTTTGAAAATAATTTTGTGATGGGTGACCACTTCAAAGTGTTGTTACGCATATTTTTCCAGGGCATTATTTTCTCGAACGAATGATATTTTCTTTTAATAACATTTTTTATTCAAAAAATTAAATGCTTACAAATTATAGTTTAAAAATTCTATTTAATTTAATGGTTTATGACAACTTTCTAATATTTTAGTCAATTTGATGTAACAATAAATATGATACAAAATATTATATAATAAAAAATAAATTTTAAAATAGTTTAATATTAATAAAAAAATACTTATAAAAAATATACTTAATTAGAATTAATTTATTTTTATAATAATATATATATGTTATGTAAAATCTTTTATAATTTAATAGTATTAGATTATTAAATATTAGATATCTAAAATAAAATAATAATTATTAAATATTATAGTTTAATAATTTAATGTTATTATATTTATAAAATTTTTTACATAACACACACACACATATATATATATATATATATATATTTGTGAACATAAATTAATTCTAGTTAAGCTTATTTTTATAAGTAATATTGTCAATATTAAACTATATTAAAATTTATTTTTTATTTTATCATATTTTGAATCATATTTATCATTACATGAAATTGAGAAAAATATTATGAAGTTCTTATCAATAATTAAATTAAAAATAGAATTTTTAAAATTTAATTTATATGCATTTAATTTTTTAAATATAAAATGTTATTAAAATAAATTATCATTCATTGGAGAAAAGAATACCCTAGAAAATTTTGCATAGCAACACTATCAAGTGGTCATCCATTATTAATTTTTTTTAACAAAGAAATCTAACATTGTAAAAGATATATGATCTGGTGCTATAATATTGGTATGGTGAAACATGAATTAAAAAGACAAATAATCATAGTTTTATGATTATTATTATAAAAAATAATAAATTATATTATATTCAAGTAGTAATAATTTATTTATAAAAAATTTATAAAAAATATATAAAAAAATAACATAAATTGTTTTTATAATGTAGATATTAATACAAATAAATTTTTTCTTTTTTTATGTTATCATTCTTATAAATAAAAAACATAATAATATAAAAAATTATAAATATGAGAAAGAGATAATATAAAAAGAGATAACTATTTTAAAAGAGAGAAAAAATCTAGATTGATAATTGTAAGATAAAGAGGAAAATAGTAATTGAGAGAGATGAAAGATGATTTATTAAAGAGGAAAAAAGAGAATATAAAAGAGATATACAGAATAAATAAAAAATAAAACGGGAGAAATGACCAAGTAGAAAAGAATAAAAGAGAGATGGAAAAATCAAGAAGAATATAAGAAAATAAAGAATAAAGACACAAATGAGAGAATGATAAGAGGAGAGAGAAGTAATTGAGAGAATATATTAGTCATTAAGATAAAGAGAAAAAAGTGAGAAAAAAAATTTAATAAAAGTTAAATTTTAATAAAAAAACATATAATGTTTATTAAATAATTAAAATTAATTTTATATAATAGTTTCTAATTTCAAAAAAAAAAACTATTGAGGTTTATTATTATTTTAGAATATCAAAAATATTTAAAGAATATTTTTAACAATTAATTTAATATTATTTTATTCATATTTAAAAAATATTAATTAAATAATGTACAATATAATTATTATAAGATATTATCTTTATTTGACATAATATAGAAATAAATATAAATAATATTTAATATTTGTGGAAAAATTTAATATTTTTATTTCTAAGAACATAATATTATTTCGTTTGAAAAATCTATACACACCATATATATACTATAATAAACTAACATTAAATCTAATATAATTAATTAAAATAAGTTATTTTGCATAATAGTAAAAGAAAATTAAATTAAATATTTTATTATATTATATAGTGTGTCACATTTATTATTATTTGACATTGATAATAATGTTATATGTTTTTTATTAAGTACTAATTGCCAAATTTATAATTATATTTTTTTAATAATTTTTTTTTTTTAATATTAACATGTTATTAAAATTAATTGTCACTCATTAAAAATAAGAATACTTTCAAAAAATATGTGCAACTCGGGGACTTCTCTTGAGGTCCATATCCTAATAGTATTCTTGCCTAAGAATGCTTAACTTTGAAATTCTAATGAGATATAATGCTATAATACTAATGTGGTCATACATGCATGCAAATGATAATTTATCATAGTTGTGTAATTATTATCTTTATGATAATGAATCGTTTGTAAAATAATCTAAATTATGGAGTATATTTTCTTTTTTAAGAAATATATGCTTATCATATATATTATAGTACTTTATATTATCAATATTTTATTAACATAAATTTAAGAAAAAAACATTAAATAAATGATTTTTTTGAAAACATTGACATTAATATACGATATTTTCTTTCTATATTTTATCATTTTTATAAATAAAAAATTAAAATAGCAAAAGAAAAAAATAAATAAAAAAATATAATTACAATTAATGTTATATATTGAACTATGTAATATGAGATGTTTCATAAATATTATTAAGTAATGCATAAAAAAAGAAAACAGTGAAGAAAGAATAATAATTTTGTGTGAGAGAGAGAGAGATTGTTATGGTATAATAAAGAGTAAACTAAAGCAAAATATAATAATAAAGATAAATGAGAGATTATTTAATGAAAAAGACAAGAAAAAAGGAACATAGACTAGATAGAGAGAAAAAATAAAAAAAGTAAAAGGGAGATAGATAAGAAATTAAAAATGATAGAGGAGAGAGAAGCAAAAGAAACATTTTAGGGGATAGAGAAAAGAGAATGATGATTATCCTGTAAAAAAGAGAAAATCATGAATTAATAATAGCAAAATGGATAGGTAAATAATAATAAAGAGAGATGAGAGATGATTTAATGAATAAGAAAATAAAAAAAAGAACATAGAGAAGATAGAGAGAATAAATAGATAAGTGAAAGAGAGAGAAATAAGGAAGTAGAAAAAATTATAATAATGAAAGAAGCCAAAAAGTATATATGAGGATATAAATAATGAAAACAAAAATAAGAGATGTTAATAAGTGAGAGAAAATATAAATGAAAATATGTTAAACATTAAGATAAAGAGAAATATGTGATAGAAATAATTTAAGAAATCTTAACCGCCGAAAATAAATGATTCGCCTTAGTGAACTACAACGGTTCAATGGTAACTAGATCTAAACGGGTTCAACACCTTCGAAACATATCATTTTTTGATCGAGTAACCTAAAATGACTCAGCAAATAAATAACCAAATAAATGAAACCAACCAAAAATGAGTAGGTTATCCTTGTGAATCGCTAATCAGACATTCAAAAAAACTAATAAGTTAAGCCTAAAATGCAAATAAGCAACTAAAAAAATCAAATAATTGAAGCCCGCCCACAAACAGCTTCGGATCCTCGAGTCTGCATCAATTAAAAAAATTAAAAATTAGAAAATGCTGAAGCTCGCCCAAAGACAGTATTGGAAACTCGGGTCTGACAACAATTACTATAATACTCCTGTTGGAAGGTCAGGCTAATCGAGTCAAAAACCGTGTATGAAAAGCTACCATAGTTCACAGCTTAAAGACTGTGATTGCAAAAATACCTATAAATCGAATATTCGAGAGTTTGTGTGCAATGTGGGACAAAAGAAGGGAATTATTTGACAACGTGAATTCAAGAATTGCAGAATTAATTTGCACCACCTGATCTTGACGTTTCACAATAAAACAATCACCGCCGTTCTTTATCATTTAAAATTCTAATTTTGTCCACTGTTCGATAGCGTTACATTGTGATTGCACCGTCTGGATTTCCTCCAGTCGATAGTTAAATGATGCCATCATATTGTGATTCTTGTTTAATGGACAAGATTAATTTCATTTTTATTAAAGTGTAGATTGGATGGCATCCATCTAATCGCATAGTTTTTCCAATCAAAAGGACGGTTAGCATTGCCATTGAATGGCGACTATGCAATAGCTATTTTAGCAATTATTGCGAACCATTGGAGAAATTTTCATTTTTTATTTACTAATTATAATTTTTAAATAGCGCCAAACAATATAACAAAAGAAAGGGGTGTTTGGTAATTGCTTTTAGCCTTTAAAAATTAAAATAATTAAGAGGTTTTTGTAAAAATAGGAAAACATTTTAATGTGATCCCAAAAAATTATTAAAGTCATTAGTAGGTTGTTTCCATAGTCGTTTTCATATGCTGCTACACAATTTACTTGTCAAACTCTTCAAATTCTTTTTCCTTTCAAATTAGCTAAGTTATTAATTTTGTTGATCTTTAATTCTTTTAATTTAGATACTTATGCCTTATTAATGATTTTATCAAGCATATCATTTTGGTTGTATTGATTTCGATTTGAGTTTGTTAAATGTTTTTCTCTTTTTGCTATTTTTATTTCGTTGTGAGGTTATAGCAGCATGTTTCATTTATTTCATTATAAGACCATAGTAGTCTATCTCTTTGTTGTGAGAGTTTAGCCTACCTACAATTTGACGAAAGGCTTATATTGTATTGTATTTGCCTTATTTATTCTTGGAGGAAATGTATGCTTGTTTTAAAAGTCGAATAACATAAAAATTGATTGGGCACATTTTTATTTATTTTTATTTTTCAATTACATGACTTTTCTTAAACTTAATATTTTTTTTTAAAAATAATAAACTTGAATAACATCACTTTTATAAATTTGTTAAACATTATTAAAAATAACTATAAAGACAATATTGAAATATTTTTTTAATAAATTAATAAGAGATAATAATGTTAAAAAATTTTGGACACTTTAGGATAAAGAAAAAATTAAGAGAAACAATTAAATTAATTTAAAACCTTAATAATTAAATATATAATATTTATTAATTCTTTCAAGTTAATCATATAAAATAGTTAATAATAAAAAATAATATAAAAACTATTGTAGGTTAATTCTTAATTTTAAAAATTAGAAATATATAAAGAATATTTTCATTATTAATTTGTGATTATTATTTGCACAGCTGAAATTAGAAAAATTAATTAAACAACAAATATTAGAATTATTCTTATATATTATCTTAATTTTATGTAATATATGAATTGAAAACAATTAATATTTAACATTAATGATTTTATTTTAGATTTCCAATATTTTATAATTTAATATTATTATATTTAAAAAAGTTTGTACATAACATATATATATATATATGATTGTAAACATAAATTAATTTTATTTAAGTATATTTTGATAAGTATTTTTTGTCTATATTAAATAATATCAAAATTTTTTTTTATTATATCATATTTAGTATCATTTTTATTATTACTTAAAATTAAAAAATATTAGACAATTGCTATAAATAATTAAATTAAAAATAGAATTTTAAAACTATAATATATAAGCATTTCATTATATAAATATAAAATTTTATTAAAATCAAATTTCACTCATTCGAAAAAATAATACCATGAACAAATACGCATAACAACACTTTCAAGTGGTCACCCATCACAAATTTATTTTCAACCAAGCAAGCTTAACGTTGTGAAAAATATGTGATCTAGTGTTATAATACTGGTGTGGTCATATATGAATTAAAAAGATAAATAATCATAGTTGTGTAATTATTGTCTTAAAATAATAAATTATAATATATTCAAGTAATAATGTTTTATTTATATAAATATATAAAAAGTTACATAAATTTTTTTTTATAATATAAATATTAATACGTAGAATTTTTTCTTTTCTTATGTTATCATTCTTATAAACAAAAAAATCTAATTATATAAAAAAGATATAAATATAAGAAGTAGATAATATAAATAGAGATAACTATAAAAGAGAGAAAAAATTGTAGATTGATAATTGCTAGATAAAGAGAAAAATATTAATATAGAGAGAGATGAAAGATGATTTATTAAAGGGGAAAAACATAATGGAGATACAGAGAATATAGAAAAGTAAAAGAAAGAGAAATGTGAAAGTAGAAAAGAATAAAGGAGAGATAAAAAAGTCAAGAAAAATACAAGAAAATAAAGAATAAAGAAACAAATAAGAGGATGATAATAGGAGAGAGAAGTAAGTGAGAGAATATGCTTGGCATAAAGATAAAGAGAAAAAATAGAAAAATAATTTAATAAAACTTAAATTTTAATAATTAAATTTATAATATTTATTAAATAAGAAAAATTAATCATATATAATTGCCATTAATTTTAAAATAAAAAAACTATTGAGGTTTAATATTATTTTAGAATATTAGAATTATTTAAAGAATATTATTAACTACTAATTTAATATTATTTTATTTATAATTAAAAATATTAAATAAATAATATATATTATAATTATTATAACATATTATGTTTATTTGACATAATATGGACAAAAGTATAAATAATATTTAACATTAGTAGAACAATTTTAGAATTTTATATTTACAAACATAAAATCATTTTATTTGAAAAACTACACACACTATATATATACAATTATAAAATTAAATTAAATCTTTTTTATTATAACTGAGATAAGCCCTTTTTCCAAATATTAAAAAAATTAAACTTATTATTTTATTATATTATATAATGCGTCACATTATTATTAAACGAAATTGATAATAATGTCATAAGATTTTTATTAAATATTAATTGCCAAATTGATAATTATAATTTTATAATAATTTACTTTTTTGTATGTTAACATGTTATTAAAACTAATTATCACTCATTAAAAATAAGGATTCTTTTAAAAAATGTGTAACTCGAGGACTTCTCGTGAGGTCACATATCCCAATAGTACTCTTCCCTATGATTACCTTTGAAATTCTAATAAGATCCAATGCTATAATGCTGATGTGGTCATACATACATGCAAAAGATAATTTATCGTAGTTGTGTAATTATTATTTTTATGAAGATGAATTATTTGTCAAATAATCTAAATTATGAATGATATTTATTTTTTACGAAAATATATGCTCTTTGTAGTTATAATTATATATTATATTATAAATATTTTATTAATATAAAATTAAGGAAAAAACAGTAAATAAATTATTATTTTTTAAAATATTGACATTAATACCTGATATTATCTTTTAATATTTTATCATTTTTATAAATAAAAGAATTAAAAATAAGGAAATAAAATAATTAATAAAAAATATAAGTATAATTAATAATATATATTGAACTACATAATAAGAGATGTTTCATAAATATTTTTAAATAATGGACAAAGATAGTGAAGAAAGAAATAACAATTCTCTTAGAGAGAGAGAAAGTTATGGATTATTAAGAGTAAACTAAAGCTAAATATAATAATAAAGGTAGATGATAGATTATTTAGTGAAGGAGACAAGAAAAAAAGAGCATACATTAGTTAGAGAGAAAAAATAAAAAGGTAAAAGAGAGATAAATAAGAAATTAAAAGAGGATAGAGGAGAGAGAGAAGCAAAGAAAAATTTTAAGGGATAGAGAATAAAAAGACAAAGAAAGAGATTAGTAATAGGGTAGAGAAATAAGTGAGAGAATATGATTGGCATTGAGATAAAAAAAATAAAATAATTAAATAAAACTTAAACTTTAACAATGAAACTTGTAATATTTATAAAATATAATAATTTAGTCTTATACAATATTTCATAATAATAATATAAAAAATATGTTGTGGTTTATCATTATTTTAGAATATTATAAATATTTAAAATATTTTTTGTCTAATAATTTCATAATATTTTTGTTCTCTAATATTTTCTAATATAATATTTATATATTTAGAAAATTTAATACATAATGCATATATACTATTATAAATATAATTTACTTCAAATTTATTATAATTGATATAAGTTATTTTTGTAAATATTTAACTAAATTAAAGTTTTTATTTTCTTATATTATATGACATGTCATATTTATAATTATATAAAGTTGATAATAGTATTATAAAGTTATTTTTAAAAATTAATTACTATAAATATAATTATGAACAATAAATTATAATAATTTTCTTTACATTGTAATATTATGGAAATGTCATTTATTAGAAAAAGGATGCTATTAAAAGGCATGTGCAACATTCGACATTTAGAGAGGTAACAAATCCCAATACTGCTCTCATGGAAGCATGCTTATCTTTGGTGTTCTAATGAGATCAAATGGTAAAATGCTCATGTGGTCAATCATGTTTATAAAAAATAAAGTGTAATAATGCTGTGATTATTTTTTAGATGATAAGGAACCATTTCAAAAGATCAATAAATTATCAAGCATGTACATATTTAATTAAAATTTATGCTTACTATAGATGTCATAATATATTATAATATAGTTATGTGAATTTTAAAAAAATAATAAAAGAACTAAATAAACTATTATTTCTTAAAAAAAGTAAACATTAGTAAATAAAATTTACTTAGATTATATTACTTTTCTTATAAATTAAAAAATAAATTACACAATAAGAATTAATAATATTAAACCGTACAACGCGTGAGAATTTTGAAATATTATTAAATGATGGCCTAAAAAAGAGATAAAAGAGGAAACAATATATATCTTATAAATGAAAGAAAATCATGAATTGAGAATGGCAAACTGGAGAGGTAAATAACATTAAAGAGAAATGAGAGACGATTTAATGAATAAAAAAATAAAAAGGGGAACATAAAGAAGATAGAGAGAATAAATAAATTGGTGAAAGAAAGAGAAATAAGAAAGTAGAAAGAAATATAAAAATGAAAGAGGTCAAAAAGAACAATTAATAAAATATAGATAACGAAAACAAAAATAGGAGTGTTATAACAAATGGGAGAAAAGATAAAAGAAAATATCTTAGACATTAAGATAAAGAGAAATATGTGAGAGAAATAACTTAAAAAAACTTAATCGCAAAAAATAATAGAGTGGCCATAGTGAACCACAATGGTTCAATGGTAACTGGAAATAGATGGGTTCAGCACATAATTAATTCCGAACATTTCATTTTTTGATCGAGAAACCAAAAACGACATAACAAATTAATAACCAAATAAATGAAACCTCCCAAAAATTCATGGGTTATCACTGTGAATCCCAAATTAGAAATTCAAAAAACCAAATAAATGAAACCCGAACCACAAATTAGCAATTTAAAAAACCAAATAATTGAAGTCTACCTGCAGACAACTTTGGATCCTCGAGTCTACCGCAATTAAAAAACGAAAAACTACCAAAATACTGAAGCTCGCTTGAAAACAGCATTGGATAATCGAGTCTGACGACAATAACTACAACAAGACTGTCGAAAGATCAGGGTAACCGACTCCAAAACAATGTAAGGCAGCTACCTAAGTTCACAGCTTATTGAATGCAGTTGCAAAAACACCTAAAAATAAAATATTAAAGATTCTGTGTACAATATGGGGCAAACGAAGTGAACTATTCGACACCGTTTATTCCAGAATTGTGGGATTAATTTGCGTCGTCTGATACAGACTTTTTGCAATAAAAAAAACACCATCGTTGTTTAACATTTAAACTTCTAATTTTGTCATTCGTCAGGTAGCATTATTTAACGGAGTATATTAATCTCATATTTATAAAAGCACCATTAGATGGCATCTGTTTTCATAATCGAATGGTCCCAGGAGCGTTCCCATTGAACGGTTAGTGCGCAACGGCTATTTTAGCCATCATTTCGAGCTGTTGGAGAGTTTTTAATTATTTTATCTACTAATTATAATATTTATATAAAGTCGAAAGATATTTCGTTGTGAGGTTTTGGTAGTATGTTCCGTTTATTTAATGTAAGACCATAGTAGTCTATCTCTTTGTTATGAGGGTTTTGCCTACCTACCTTTTTACGAAAGGCTTATATTTTATTGTATTTGCCTTATTTATTCTTGGAGTAGATGTATGCTTGTTTTATAAGTCGAATAACATAAAATTGATTGTGTACATTTTTAATTATTTTTATTTTTCAATTACATGACTTTTATAAAACTTAATATATTTTTAAAAAACTAAATTTGTATGACATTACTTTTTGTATTTGTTAAACATTATTAAAAATTACTATAAAAATTATATTAAAATATTTTGTAATAAATTAATATTTGATTCATAGGAATTGATGCTCCCCTTTGTGAGACTCACTTTCAAACATGTTATTAAAATTAATTTGTTTTCATAACAAAAATGAGTGTTAGGAAAATAAATGTGCGACACGAGAACTACTCAAGAGTTGACCAATCCTTTTAATACTGTAGCAAAAACAAGCTTAACTTTGGAGTTTTAATGGTATATATTGCTATAATGCTGGTGTGATCGCAAATGCATGAAAAAGTCATAATTGCATGATTGTTCTATTAAAAATAATGAATCATTTAAAAGTTTAAAAACTAAAAAAACAAGTAATTGCACTTCACGAAATTTTCTTATGCTTATTATATCTATCATTTTATATTATAATATAAATAATTTATTTATATTAAAAAAGTAAATAATTAAATAAACTAATATTTTTTATAACGTTGATATTAATGCTTAAGAATGACCTCAATTTTGTTATCATTCTTATAAATATATAAATTTAATTATTTAATAAATATCAATAATAAAATATATATTTATCATTAATATTATATATTAAATTTTGCAGCATAAAACTCTCTTAAATATTTTTAATTAAACAGCTCAAAAAGAGATAATAAAGATGGAGATAAGCATCCTATAAGAGAGAGAAAGACATGGATTGTTAAAAGTAGACAAGAAAAAATAATAATATAGATAGATGAGAGACAATTTAATTAAGAGCAAGAAAAGCAAGAACATAGAATTGATGAAAGAAATAAATAATAAAAAAAAATTTAGAAAAGGATAGTGGAGGGAGATAGAGACCAAGAAAAATGTCTGGAGATAGATTATAAAGACGCAAAAAAAAAGAATGATAAAAGGAGAGAGAAGAAAATGAGAGAATATTGGAGACATTAACAATTATATGTAATATTTAATAGGAATAAAATATAAAAATTATTTTAGAATTATTGTTATATTAGAATATTATAAGCATTTAAATATTTTTTGGTAATTAATAAAATATTATTTTAATCTCTAATATTCTTTAATATAATATTTCTATATTGATAAATTTAACACATAGCATCAATATAAAATTATAAAAATAACCTAATTCTAATTTATACTAATATATGTTAACTTTCTTAATATTAAAATAAATTAATGTTAATATTTTATTATATCATATAATGTATCATATTTATTATTATTTTAAATGAGTAATATAAATTGAAAGTTAATTTTAAAAGTTAATCATGAAAATTTTTCTTATAATTATCTTTTATAATAATTTTTTTAAAATCACAATTTTATAAAAAATAAATTTCAATAGTAAGAAAAGAAATGTTATGAAAAAAAGAGTTACCAGAAGAGTCGAAAGAGGTCATTTGTCCTAATACTATGCTTTTTTAGGCATGCTTAACTTTGGAGCTCTAATGATATCAAGTACTGTAATACTTGTGCAGTTATACATTCATACAAATGACAAAAAATCGAATTTGTGTGCTTTTTCTGAATGTAATGAACCATTTCTAAAATTTTCTAAATTATCAACCATATACACTTTTAAATAAACTTTATTCTTTATATAAGTCATAAAATATTATGATATCAATATTTTATTTATATAAAATAAAAAATAATTATGTAAACTAATATTTTTCATAATATTTACATTATTACATATGAATTTATTTCATTATCATATCATTCTTTATATAAAATATCAAATTACATAATACATATAAGTAACAAAATATAAATTTATTAAAAATAATTTATATTAGACTACATCAAAAAGAGTTTTATTAAATAGTATTAATTGATGAGTTTAAAATGAGATAATTGAGATACAGATAATAATTTGTACAATAGAGAAAGTCACATATTAATAAGATAAAAATAAATAGGAAAATAATAATAGAGAGAGAGATAAGAGATGATTTAACAAAGAAGAAAGAAAAAATAACATAAAAGAGATAGAGATAACAAATAAAAAAATAAAAGAAATGAGAAAAAGGAGATAAATTGTAAGGAGAGGCCAAAATATAAAGAGATAAAGAATCAAGATACGAAGAATAATAATGATAAGAGAGAGAAGGAAGTTAAAAAATTTAAGAGACATCCAGATAAAGAAAAAAATTGAGAAAAAAAATTAAATAAATTAAAATTCTTAAAGAATGAAATATATAATATTTATTAATTAATTCAAGTTAATCATGTATAATATTTAATAATGAAAAAACATAAAAACTATTGTAGGTTAATTCTTATTTTCAAATATTACAAATATTTAAAGAATATTTTGATTATTAGTTTGAGATTATTTTTTTCACAATTGAAATTAAAAATTAATTAAACTACAAATATTATAATTATTTTAATATATTACCTTTATTTTATGAAATGTAGGTATTAAAAATAAATAATATTTAACACTAATGATTTTATTTTCGATATCCAATAGTTAATATTTTAGTATTATTATGTTTAAAAACGTTTGTACATAACATATATATATATTATTAATATAAAAATAAATTAATTCCAATTAAGAGTACTTTTAAATGTATTTTTTATGAATATTAAACTATTTTAAAATTAATTTTTAATTAAATCATATTTTGTATCATATTTGTTATTACGTGAAAATGACAAAAATATTAGAAAGTTGTTATAAATTATTAAATTAAAAATAGGATTTTTAAACTATTTTTTATAAGTATTTATTTTTAAATCTAAATACTGGTGTGGTCATATATGAATTAAAAAGATAAATAATTAGAGTTGTGTGATTATTGTTTGAAAAATAATAAACTATAATATATTCAAGTAAAATTTTTTTAATTTTATAAAATATATAAAAGTACATAATTTTTTTATAAGTAAATATTAATACATACAATTTTTCTTCTATTATGTTATTATTCTTATAAATAAAAATTCTAATTATGTAAAAAAATATAAATATAAGAAAGATATAATATAAATATAGATAACTATTTTAAAAGAAAAAATCATAGATTAAAGAGAAAAATTGTAATAGAGAGAGTTGAAAGCAAATTTATTGAAGAGAAAGAAAAAGAATATTATAAAGGAGATATATAATATAATTATTACAACATTTTATCTTTTTTTGACAGAATATAGTCATAAATATAAATATCATTTCACATTAGTTGAAAAATTTTAGATTTTATATTTAAGAACATAATATTATTTTATTTGAAAAAACCATACACACCATATATATACTATTATAAAATTAAATTAAATTTATTATAATTAAAATAAGTTATTTTATCAAAGATTAAAAAAAATAATTACTTTTTTTATTATATTATATAGTGTGTGAGATTTATTATTATATGAAAGTGATAATAATGTTATATGACTTTTATTAAATACTAATTTCCAAATTGATAATTATAATTTTTTAAATAATTTAATTTTTTTTATGTTAACATGTTATGAAGATTAATTTTCACTCATTAAAAAATAATTATACTTTAAAAAAATATTTGCAACTCGAGGAATTCTCGTGAAGTCCCATATCCCAATACTCTTGGTTAAAAACGCCTAACTTTGAAATTCTAATGAGATTCAACATCTAATGCTGTCGTGGTCATACAGGCATGCAAAAGATATTATCATAGTTGTATAATCGATACTATTTATAAAATATAACAAATTCGATTTTATAATATATAATAAAAATAAAATATGACAATCGTTTAATATTTATTATTAATTTAGAATTTTAAAAATAGTTTAGAGATATTTCAAGTATTGATGTAATATTTTTTTTCAACTATAATATTTTATAAAATAATTTTTATGTATTTGAAAAATTAAATACATAGCATATAAATGCTATTGTAAATATAAATTACTTATAATGTTTTATAATCGACACATGTTATTTTACTTATTGATGTTATTATTTTATTATATGGAATGAGGTGTTATATTTATTATTATATAAAATTAATCATATTTTTAGGATGTTATTTTTAACAAATTAATTAACATAATGGCAATTATGAAGTATAATTTATATTAACTTTTGTACATTATAATGTTATAAAAATTAATATTCATTTGTCAGAAAAAATATGCTATGTAAAAATATGTACAACATTGAGATGTCTAAAGAGGTCAGCCATCACAATACTACTCTCACCCAAGCATGCTTAACATTAGAGTTCTAACAAGATCCAATTCTAAATTCCCAGTGTGGTTGAACATGTGTAAAAAAGAAAAAATATTGTATTTGTCTTATTACTTTTTGATGGTAATAAACCATTTCCAAAATTTCCAAAATTATGTAGCATATATACTTTTAAATAATATTTAATGTTATTATATATACCATCATATATTATAAAATAATTTTTTATTTAAATAAAAATAAGAATATTGAATAAACTATTATTTTCTAGAAAATTAGATTGTTCTAAATAAGCTTTTCTTCTATTAACTTATATTTCCTATAAATTAAAATATAAATTATGTAATATATATATATATATATATGTTTTATATATTATATATTCAACTATATCAAATGATAGATCTCCAAAATATTACTAATTGATTGGCTAAAAAACATAATAGAGTTAGCGAAGATTATTCTGTAAGCGAGAGGGTAACGGATTGATAAAAGACAAAAATAGATAGTAAAATAATAGTAAAGAAAAATAAGAGAAGATTTATTCAGCAAAATAACAAAACAAGAAGACGATATACAAAATAAATAGATGAGTAAAATAGTGAAATGAAAAAGTTAGGAATGATAAAGGAGTGGAGATATCAAGAATAATATAAGGAGATATGGAACATAGACAGATATAAGGAAAATAAATGAGAAAATTAATTTAATAAAAATTAACAACCAAAAACTAATGAGTTGCATGCATAATCAAATGATGAAATTCAAATTTTCAGTCAAGATATTGATTCCGTCTCCTAAAAGGAAACAAAAAACATGCAACTTGCCAATTGGTCACTCTGTTAATTAATTCTCGAATAGAGGAAAGACAGAAAACTTCTTTTTCTCAAAATGCCATTTAATATGATTACAGAAGAACACATAAAGAGAAATGCTTAACTATAATATGCCATGTGGGACGAAACATGCCAAGTTTTCTACACAGTGAATTCCTTATTTGTGAGATAAATGTACTACATTCTATCGTGCATATTGTTGATCAAGCGTTCTCTATCATATTTTACATTACAAGCCACTAGTTCTCTCAGTCATCCAACCATGCTATGTTGTAATCGCACGGTCCATATTTCCTACACTGACCACTTTAAAACCTGTCATGAAATCACGATCCTGATCTAACAAACTAGATCAATTTCAAATTTATAAAGGCACAGGTTCACTGTCATCCGTTCGATCACTAAGTTTTTCAAATTCAATAGGTCTAGAGCATTTTGGTTGAACTTCTATTTTAATTGTTATTTTGAACATTTGGAGTGTTATTTATTTATATCTTAATTAAAATATTTTGAAATTTTAAAAAATTCTAATAGCTAAATTAGATGTTGCATAATTATTTTTATTCATTAAAAATTGCATACAAATATAAGATTTTTGTATGAAAATTACAAGGAAAATTTTTATGGATCCAAAGAAAAATTATTAAAGATTTTAGCAACTCGTTTCCATCATTGTTTTTCATACGCTCCTGTGTCACTCATCTACAAACTGAAGAAATTCTTTTCCTTCTCAAATAACCTAAGTTATTAATTTTCTTAATATTTAATTCATTTAATTAAGGTACTTGTGCCTCCTTAATGATTTCATCAAGCATAGGATTTTGATTGGATTCATTTAAAATTTGTTTCACTAAATCTTTGTCTTTCTTTCCATTTTATTTCATTGTAAGGGTGTAGTAGAATGTCTATTTATATGAAAAGCATATATTGTGTTGTAGTTGCCTAGTTTTTTCTTGTCATGGACATATGCTTATTTTGTATGCTTAACCACCTAAAAATTTATTATTTACATTTTTTTTACACTTGATTTTTTTAATTAACCTTACTTTTGAAAAATTAAACTATTTTAAAATAAAATTAAGATTTATAAAAAAACATTTTTATATATTTGTTAAATTTTATTAAAAAATTACTAGTAATATTTTATTGAATGTTTTGTAATAAATAAACATTTTATTCATTATAATTTACCCCCTCTTATTAAGCCACAATTTAAAAATCTTATTAAAATTAGTTATCATTCATAAGAATAAGCAGAGTTATGGAAAAATATGTGCAACACATCACAATATTACTTTAGCCCAAGCATTCTTAAGCTTAGAGTTTTAATGGAATCAAGTATTATAATGCTGGTTTGGCCACAAATACACGCAAAACACAAAAAAATCAAATTTGCAAGATTATTATTTCAAAAATAATGAACCATTTCAAAACGTTTTAAAATTAGTAAGTAAATGCACTACTAAAATTTTTTATATGCTTATTATATGTGTCATAATACATTATAATATAAAAAATTTTAGTTATATAAAAAAATTCAAAATTACATAAACTCTTAGTTTTTATATTAATGAAATTAATATAAAAATTTTCCTTCGATTTCATTATCATTCTTACAAATAAAAAATTCAATCACTTAATAAATATAAATAATTAAATATATATTTAACATAAATATTATATATTAGATTATAGAATACAAGACATTTCTTAACCATTCATAAGTGATGTGCAAAAAAATGATACTAAAGTTTGAGATAACTATTATGTAAGAAAGAGAAAGTTATGGATTCATTAGAGTAAAATAATAATAATAATGATAGATAAAGATGGGAGATGATTTAATAAAAATAAAAAGAAAAAGAGAGAACATAGAAAAGATGGAAAGAATAAACAAAATTAAAAGAGAGAGAAATTAGAAAGTAAATAAGGATAATAGAGAGAGAAAGGTTATGAAAACATTAAGATATAACGAATAAAAAAAAGGTAACCAAAGAAGAGTTTTTATAGCTAAATTAAGAGGCCAAAGAAGAATTACAGACAATAGCTCAAACTCTTTACTATATTTGAACACTCATAGCATTTGTTAAAGAAACTATGATTAAAATAAGACCAATTGGAGATTGGTGATGAATTATCATCTTTATATCTTCATTAAAATTAAAGACCATCCTTGTAAGATTTTTATAAAAAGTGGTAGTTGTGTCAATGTAATAACACATAATACTATCAAATAAAAAAGTTTAATGCTCACAAACCATCCCCACCCACACATCATATCATTGATTGCATGACTTCAATTTTCATACAACAAACATGTTGTCTTCGTCTAACGATTGGTCAATATATTAAGGAATTATGATTTTATGTTATCCCAATGTAAATACGTAGCCTTAGCTTAAGGAAGCCTTAGTGATATGACCAAGGTGACACCTTAAATAGAAGAGTCAATATCTGTAATTTTGTGTATAGAAGAAAGAGGATCATGCCATACCATAGACATCCGTTCGAAAACATTTTAAACAAAATACATTAAAAGTGAAAGATAAAGGAAAAGAAAAATTACTTAGTATATTTTCAGTAGTTAATATTGCAAGATATGTTGCTAATGTGACATTTAATCTATGACAATTTAGGAAGCCTTGTTAGTATTCCCACACCACAATCCATAGTCCAACTTATTTTAAAACAACTTTTGAACCTATTCCTTGATGACTTACTAAACAATCTTTTGCATTTGAGAGATATTCAATATATTATAGGTATTAAATAAATTAGTCAGTTTAGCTAAAACTTAAATTTTATTCAATTTTTTATCCCTAGATTGATTAAAAAAAGTAGTCGAAAAAACACTAGGCCATCTTCTTCATAGCCTAATATATATGTTATGTATAGAATTTCTTAAATATGGAAATATTAAATTATTAAATAATAGAAATATAAACTAAAATTATTAGTGTTAATTATTATTTAGTTTTAATATCTATGTTACATCATATAAAAATAATATATTCGAAGAACTACAATTTTTATTATTTATTTTTTTAATAAAAAAATAAAATATTAAATATATATTAAAAATATTCTTTAAATATTTGTAATACTCTAAAATAATAAAAGACCTAAATTATTTTTTTATTAATAAAATTTTTTTATGATAAACTTACAATATTTAATATATATTATAAGTTTAATTATTAAGATTTTACTTTTATTTAACTTTTACTTGTTTTTTCTCTCTTTATCTTAATGCCCCTAAATTTCTTTCATATAGTAACATTCTCTTATTTGCCTCTTCATTTTTCATTTCCTCATATTCTTATTTGCTATTCTCTCTATTATCCATCTTTTTTCTCTAATTTATCATATTTTAACTTTTATTTATTCTCTCTATCTCTTTTACGTTCCCTTTTTATTCCTTTTTGTTAAACTCTCTCTCATCTCTCTATTATTTTTTTATCCTTTTTCTCTTATTAATCCCTAACTTTCCCTCTTTTAAAAATTTATTTCCAACTCCATTATCTCCTTCTCAGCTAATAATTAATAATATTTAAAAGATCTATTATGTGAAATATTTCTTAATAATAATATAATTTATGAAATTCGAATATATTAGTATCAATGTTGTAAAAAATGGTAATTTATGTTTTTTTTTATTTCATGTAATTAAAATATTAAGATAATAATATATTATAATATATTTAAAAGAGATGAACTTTATTTTAAAGTTTCTATGTTTCATAATTTAAAAAAATTAGAAATAGTGTAATACCTTCAAAAAAATAATCACACATCTATTTTTTGCCTTTTGCATGCATGTGCAAGTATAATAGCATTACAGCTATAAATATCGTTAGAACTCCAAATTTAAGCATGCTTAGAGAAGGGTGGTGTTGGGATGGGTGATCTTTTAAAAGTCATATTATAACACATATTTTTTCATACAATTTATTTTTGTATTTAACGAGAATAAATTTTTATAACATTGTAATTGTAAAAAATAAATTATTAAAAGTGATAGTTTAATTCATTTTAAGAAATAAGTTTCTAATGTTAATGTTAATTTCACATAATAATAAATATGGTACATCATATGATTTAATAAAATATTAAGTTTAATTGAGTTTATTGTTAAGCAAAATAACTTTTATTATTTATAATAATTTATAATTAATTAATATTTATATTACTAAATTCATGTTGTATGTAAATTTATTAATATATTTATATTAATAAAAAATACTATTTATTTAATTATCAAAAAAAAGTTAAATATTCATAACATTATAAAATAATAATTAACCTTAATACTTTTTCATATTTTATTACTATTATAAAATATGTATGATTAGCTTATTATAAATTATAAATATTATAATTTTAATTATTTAGGCTTAATTTTTAATTAATAATTTCACTCACTTTTTTCTATTTATCTCATTTTCTCTCAAATTCTCTCACTTTATCCTCTCTCTCATATTATCATTACCTTATTTTTTTTCTTTATTTTGAATATTTTAAAATTCTACTTAATATTCTAATATTATCATTATAAAACAATTGCAATATTTTTTCTTTTGTAAGCATGTTCGACTATACCAACATTTTAGCAATGGATCTCCTTAAAACTCAAAAGTTAACCATGTTTGGGCCACAGTATTATTATACTGGGTGGCCTCTTTAGATGTCCTAATGTTGCATATATTTTTTCATAGTCTTCTTTGTTCTAATAACGAAATATTAATTTTTACAACATTATAACATAAAAATAATATAAATGATAGTTCATAATTATAATTAAAGTACCTAATTTTTTAAAAATAAGTTTAGAAATTTTTTTATCAATTTTTTATAATAAAAAATATAGCACATTAATTCATACAATAAATCAATAACTTCAATTTAATTAAGAATAAACAAAATTACTTATATTGATTATAATAAATTAAAATTAATTTATAATTAAAATAAAATATATATGTAGTGTATTTAATTTTTTATTATGGAAATAGTATTTTATAGAATATAAGAGATCAAAATAATATTAAATCAATATTCAAAACAATTTTTAAATAATAATAAACATAAAAAAGATTTTTATATTTTTATTATTAAATATTAAAAAAACTATTTTTTTATAAATAATATAAGTTAATTATTTTAATTTAATTTTTATTTAATTACTTCTCTCATTTCTTTCCCATTATCTTAATTCTCTCATATTCTCTTACTTATTTCTCTCTTCTATTATTATTCTCTTTTTTCTCTCTCCTTTGTCCTTCATTAATTTCTTCTTTTTTGTTTCACTATTTCATTTTTTTCTCTTTATCCCTTCTATGTTCCTATTTTTTTTTCTTATTTATTAATTAATCTCTCATCGGACTTTATTGTTATTTCTTTCTTTATTTTACTTTTATCAATCCATAACTTTCTTTCTCTAATTGAATAATTATTTTTTTCTCCATCAACTTTTTTATGTCCATCAATTAACATAATTTATGAAATCTCTCATATTACATAATTTATTAAATAATTTTAATGATAATTATATTTTTAATATTTGTATTTTTTTAAGCAATTTAATTTTTTTTACAAGAATGATAACATATTAAAAGAAAACCGTATGAACATATTTTTTTTAAAAAGGCCCAAATAATAAATAATTTATATTTTTTTTAAAAATGATTAATTATCAACAAGATAATAATCACAGAACAATGATAATTTTCCTTTTTGCATGCATGTGTAACAACACAAATATTATGGCACTTGATCGAAATTAGAACACCAAAGTTAAACATTCTTAAGAGTACTATTAGGATGGATGGCACTTGAGTAGTCTTGAAGCTACATATAGTTTTTCATAACTTTTCTTTTCTTTTCTTTTTTTAATGATTGACAACTAATTTTAATATAATATTAATAATTAAAAAATTAAATTGTTGCAAAATATTATTTATAACGATAATTTTAGTAAATAATATTTAATGAAAACATTATAATATTATTGTTAATTTCATGTAATAATAAATATGACAGATCATATGATATAATAAATTAATAACTTTCCTTTTTTTAATATTAAGAAAAATAACTTATATTAATTATAATAAATTTAATTTAATTTAAGTTTATAATAGAATATATATGATGTGTATCGATTGTTTAGATATAGTTAGATTAAGTTATAAAAAATAAGAAATCTAAAATTGTTTCATTAATCATAAATACTATTTAGATTTCTTATTTACATTGTTTAAAAAATAATATATTATAATAACTATATTATTTATTATTTAATTAAGTTATTTTATTTTTTAAGTGTAACTAAATTTACATTAAATTAGTAATAAATTTTTTTTTAATATTAAAAAAATAATAAAAGACATCAAATACTTTTTATATTTTAAAATAAATAAATATTATATGTCATCAATTTTTTTAAAAAAAATTAATAAGTTTAAATATAAAAAGTTAACTTTTTTAAATTATTTTTTGTTAGTTTTTCTCCTTATCTCAATGTCTAACATATTCTCTCGCTTACTTCACTCTATTATTATCATTTACTTGGGTTTTGAAATAATGGTTTTTATTTTCTTGAAATTAAAATTTTAATAAAATTATTATTTTATGTAATAGAGATTTAATAATCAACCAAACATAGAATTTGAAAAAATCACAAAAATATATTTAACCAAAGAAAGAACGATTCAAAAAATATAGTTAAATTAAATCATCAAATAGTTCAAAAAGGATTTCAACAAAGAAAAGAATTTAGTGATTAAAAAATTGAATCCTAATGATTTGCTAAATCAAGAAGATGATTAAACACTTTAGATGCATGAATGTGAGCAAAATTGATATGAAATGAGAATGCCTTAAAAGAACAAGCTAACATTATATTTCATAGTAAAATAAAAATTTACCAAAGTTGATCCACATGTTTTCAATCCTTAAAATTGGCAGAACACTCCAAGGTGATTTCAAGATAATTAGTTCACCTATTTCACATAAAACAAGTCCACTAGAATAAAAAAGTGAACATTTAAGCCTTGAGCCATTGAAGATATGGCTAGCATAACACAATGTTTGAAAATTTAGAAGGTTTTAGAATAGATTCATTATCTTTAGGATAATTATAACAAAAGAAAGAATCTTTATCATTTGTATGCATGCGCAAGCACACAAATATTACAACATTTTATCTCATTAATACTCAAAAGTTAAACAAGCCTCGGTGAGAGTAGTGTTAAGACGGGTGATCTCTAAAGAAGTCCTCTTATTCTACCAATTTGTTTCATAGCATTCCTTTTCTAATAAACTACAATTGATTTGAATAACTTGTTAATATTAAAAAAATAAAATTTTTATCAATGTTAGATTACAAATACCATTTTATTAATTAATTATTACAAACAACTTTATAACATTATTATTATTTTATTCAATAATAAATACAACACATTAAATGATATAATATAATAATAACATTTATGTAGTTTAACATTGAGCAAATTAAGTTTTATCAATTATAATAAATAACAATTCATTTGTGTTTGTAATTGTATATATTTAATGTGTAGTATTTTTTAAATATAGCAATATTATACTATAGATTATTGGAAATCGAAAATTATATCATTAATATGAAATATTATTTATATTTATTATTCATTTTACATCATAAAACTATAATATATTAGAATAATTATGTTATTTATAATTTAATTAATATTTTAATTTTAAAATTTTAATAAAATAATTTTAAATTTAGAGTTAAAATTTTCTTTAAATAAATTTCTAATATTTTAAAATAAAAATAAGGTTTCATTTTTTTATATTTTTTTATTAATAAATATTACATCTAGTTAACTTATTATGTTTAAAAAATATTGTAATTTTAATTATTAAGATTTAACCTTTATTTAATTATTTTTCTCACTTTTTTTACTTTATCAAAATGTCTCTTTGCTTCTCCCACTTTCCTCTCTCGTATTATCATTTTCTTGTTTGTGTCTTAATTTTCTTTCTTCTTTTATTCTTCTTGGACTCCCCTTCTCATCTTTCCTTTTCTACTTCGTCATTTTTCTCTCTTTCACTTTTTTTATTTATTCTCTCTATCTCCTCTATATTCTTTTGTTTTTTTTTCATTTCATTAAATCATCTCCCATTTCTTTCATTACTATTTTCTTTTTTATTTTTCCTTTATCAATTGATGACTTTCTCCCATAAACATAATATATTAGAATAATTATATTACTTATTATTTAAATAATTTTTTTATTTTTAAATATGAATTAATTTATATTAAATTAATAGTCAAAATATTTGTGATATTCAAAAATAATAATGAACCTCAAATAGTTTTCATATATTAGAAGAAATAAATATTATCTATTGTTAAGTTGTTATATTTAAAAAATTTTATAAGTTTAATTATTTAAATTTAACTTTTATTACATTATTTTTATTAAATTTCTATTTTTATCTTAATATCTAATATATTCTCTCACTTACTTCTCTCTGTTATTATCATTCACTTATTTGACTTTTTATTCTCTATATCTTTATATTCTTCTTAATCTCTTTATCTCTCCTCTATCTCTCTACATTTTTATTTCTCTCTTTCACTTATTTATTTATTCTCTCTATCACAGTAATGTTTTCACTTTTCTTTTCTTCTTCGTTAAATTATTTCTCATCTCTCTTAAATGTTTTTTCTCTTCATCTTACTCATCAATTTTTAAATTTTTTCTCTCTTTTAAAATTGTTATCTCAATATCTGTTGCTATTTTTTAAAAATATCAATGGACAAAATCGAAGAAATTTTTTTTATATCACATTTTAATATATAATATTTGTGAAAAAATATATTTTCTTATTTACTATTTTTATTTAAATTAATTTTTTAATGATATGAATGTTAACTTAAAAAACAAAATCATATATATTAATGTTTATGTTATTAAAAAATAATAGTTTATGTAATTTTTGTATTTTATATAAATACATCTTTTATCATAATATATTATGATTCCTTAATTTTAAGACAATAATCACAAAATTATGATTATTTTTTGATACATGTCTACATTAGCATTATACTATTAGATCTCATTAGTACTCCAATGTTAAGCTTGTTTGGATTGGAGTAGTTTTGGAATGGGAGACCTCTTAAAGGGTATTATTGCATATATTTTTTCCTAAAATAAGCCTTTATTAAACATAAGCATGCGGCGTCCCCTAAGGGGGATCGAACAGGAAATCCAAATACATTAACTTGCAAAGCGGCTCAGGGAGAGGCACACCCTGTCCCCAGCTGAAGCTGGACCAGCACGCAGCACGCGCCACTCAGTCCGCCGATGCGTTACCTTCTCTATAAATATAGGAGATGACAAGGGCGTCAAGATCGCGGGCATGGAGAATTGCATTGGCAAATACACCCCTCGTGGGCTCCTGGGCAAGGAGATCACGCACTTCCAGCATGGCCTGCGTTGAGTCGGTTTGGAACTCGATGGCCCGAACGTCCGGGAACGCAGATCTAGCCACTTCAAAGGCCTCCAACAAGGCATAGACTTCCATGGCTCCACTCGCTTGAGAGATTACTTTCTTTCCAAACACCAGCAGGGGCTTCCCTACATGATCCCTAGCAACCAGGCCAAGGCCCGCCGAGTGATCCCCAACAGCTGCATCACAGTTGAATTTGACCCATCCAGTGGGAGGAGGAACCCAGTTTTGGGCTACATTCAGTTCAGGTGAACTGAGCGGGTTCCCGCAGGACATGGAAGGACGCGTTCGGTGTGGCAGAGCGACTTCAATCTGCAGCTTGCGTAGGATAAGACTGTAGTTTGGCCTTTCATCGTAGTGCTTCTTCGCATTGCGGAATTCCCAGATGTAGTACATTGCCGTGGCAAGGGTAGCAGCGTGCTTCCAACTATTGGCAACACTCCGTGCAGGTGCTGCCACAAATTCAAAGAGCCTCTGCAAGAAGGAATGCCTAGTGCCCGCACCACGATGAAGACCAAGTGCAGATATGGCCTCACGAAGTTGGTTACTGCGCCAGAGAGCCTGTGCATACGGGCACTCCCAGATAAAATGTTCCGGCGTCTCGTCCGCAATACAACCCCAAACGCAGCTACTGCACTCCGCAAGTCTTCTACGGGCCAGCCAAACTGCAGTAGGGAGGTGATCACCTATCAGCCGCCAAAGGAAGAGTTTCACCCTAGGCAGAGTCTTAAGTTTCCAGATCATCTTAAGATACTCCGAGTTAACCCCCACGTCCTCAGCCATATTAGCACCACGCATTTGCGAGTAAAGTTTTAGGTTGTTGACCCGGGGCGACTCCGTCTGCACCTGCAAAAGCATGTCCTGGTTACGTGCCCAAGGCAGATGCATGACGCGGTCAAGAAGGAGGTCGCTAGCCCAAACCCTAATGCTTGCTTCGTTCCAAACACCCACCTCAACAATGCATGCACTAACGTGAATAGGCCAGTCCACCTCCATGTTAATGAACGTAGGCCACAAGCAAATTGGGAGCACACCAAGCCAGTTATCTTCAGCAAATAAGACACCGTTGCCGTCGCCAATTCTCCACACAAAGTTTGCAAGGGCGCCCGGCATACCAGCAACAAGATGCCTACAAGCAAGAGATGCCCTCCGCGGAGACTTAACAAGGGAATGAGTAGCGCCGTATTTAGCAGCCATAATGCACACCCACGTGTTCTTCTCACTCCCAATCAATCTTCTGCAGTGTTTCATGATCAAGACTCGTTGCCAAGTGAAAAGGTCAAGGAGGCCAAGGCCCCCCACTTCCTTAGGCAGAGTGATCTTCTCCCAGCTAGCATATGCATCCTCCGTTCACCCGTAGCACCACACCAAAGAAATTTCCTAATCTTCCGCTCCGCCACGTCAATGGCGCACTTCGGCAGAGTACAGTGGCTCAGCAGATGAGTGGGGATAGAGTTGAGGACGCATTTAATCATGGCAATCCTCCCAGCAAGCGATAGGTGCCTGATGAGCCATTTCATCACCTGATCATCAATCTTTTGGAGCAAGAAGTTAACATCCTTAAACTTAATTGGCTTTACCGAGATTGGAACTCCCACATAGCAGAGATTCTCCCCATGCGCCATATGCAATTTCCTCGCAATCAGCTTCTTCCTTTTAGTACTGGTGAATTTGCTAAAAAAAACCTTAGATTTCGCAAGGTTGACACTCAAACCTATGGCGCTGCAAAACTTCTGCATGGCCAGATTAACTGCATGCGCAGCAGCACGAGTAGCCGAAGCATATAACAGAATATCATCACCAGATTTAATTTTTTCAAAGAATTCATTTTACTAATGAATAATAATTTATTTTTAAACATGTTAATTTTAAAAAATAAAATGATTCATAATTATAGCTTATAAATATCCTTTTGGTAACTAATTTTTAATAACAAATTTATAATATTTTTGATAATTTCACATAATAATAGGAAAGTCACATCATCAGATATAAAAAAAGAATAACTTTAATATAGTTAAAGTTTGAGAAAAATAACTTATGAAAAATATAATAAATTAGATTTAATTTATGATTATTGTATTATATATATGTTGTGTAAAGAATTTTCAAAATAAAGAAATATTAAATCATAAAAAAATGAAATTCTAAACATAAATAATCAATGTTAAATATTATTTATTTTTAATATATATATTATAGTATATATATAATATATGAGAATAATAATAATAATATTTAATATTTATTTTATTTTTAAATATTAATTATGAAAAAAAAATATTAAAAAATTGTCAAAATATTAGTTAAATATTTGTAAAATTCCAAATAATAAGATACCTAAAATAGTTTTTTTTTTATTTTCAAATATTATGTATGATTAACTTATAATATCTAATAAATATTACAAATTTAATTATTAATGGTTCACTTTTATTTTATTTTTTATCTCATTTTTTTCTCTTTATCTCAATGTCTGTAAGTTTCTTTCTTTTTTCTTTCTCTTTTTATCATTCTCTTATTTGTCTATTTATTTTTATCTCCTTATATTTTTTGGCTACTCACTATTTAACATCTCTTTTTTCTCATTTCTCTCTTTTTATGATTTTTTATTTATTCTCTCAATCTATTTTATCTTCTCTTTTTTCTTTTTCTCTTTATTATACAATCTCTTATCTCTCTCTATTATTATTTTTCAATCTATTTTTCTCTTATTAATCTTTAACTTTCACCTTTTAAAAAAATAGTTATCTCCATCTCTACTGTATGCTTTTCAACTAATCAATTAATAATATTTAAGATATCTAGTATTGTCAAAGTCTAATATATATATTTTTGATAAATATAGACTTTGTTGTTTATCATTATTATATAAATTAATATTGTATTTATAAGAATGATAATATAATAAAAGAAATTCGAATGTTTTAGTGTGAATGTTATTAAAAAAGATAGATTATGTTTTTTATTTGTTGCATATAATAAAATTATTTATAACATAATATATTACAATATATATAAAAACAAAAACTTTATTTAGAGGTTTTTATATTTAATAATAAAAAAAACTATAAAAATAATGCAATACCTTCAAAAAAATGAACATACTTTTATTTTTGTCCTTTCACACGCATGTGTGACTACAAAAGCATTATAGCACTCGATATCATTAGAAATCCAAAGTTAGGAATGTTTAGACAAGAAGAGTGTTGAGATGGGTGGTCTCTTGTAAAGTCATATTGGGTCTCAAATTTTTCATATCATTTATTTTTTCTAATTAATGATAATTAATTTTTATTACATTATAATTTTAAAAAATAAATTATTATAAATGATAGTTTATAATTTAATTTTATTCATTAATTTTTAAAGATAAATTTGAAATATTATTGTTAATTTTATATAATAATAAATATGACACATCATATAATATAAGTTTAATTTATTTCAATAAAAAGTCAAATTTTTTATTAATTATAATAATTTCATTAATACAGATATGCTATATGTCAAATTTTTAAATGTAGAAAAATTATATTATAGAAAAATAAAAAATAAAACATTCTTTTATAAATTATCAAAAAAATTTAAAATATTTATAAAACTATAAATAATAATGAACCAAAAATTGTTCTTATATATTATCATTATTATATATGATTAAATGATTATATGTTATAAATATTATAATTTTAATTAATAATGTTTAACTTTTATTTAATGATTTCTCTCACTTTTTTCTATTTATCTTAATTTCTCTCAAATTCTATCACCTCTTCCTCTTTCGTATTATCATTATCTTATTTTTCTCTTTATTCTCTATATCCTTATGTTATTCTAAGCCCCCTCTCTCTTTGTTATCCCTATTTACTTTCTTATTTCTACCTCTTTTATTTTTTATTTATTCTCTCTATCTTTTTTAATTTCTTTTTTTGTACTTTTCCTCATTATTAAATCATATCTTGTTTCCCTTTATTGTCATTTTTCTCTCTATTATGCTCTTATCAATCCACACTTTCTCTCTTTAACATAGTAGTTATCTCCACCATTACTATCTTTTTTCTACAAAAAAATTATTATTAGTTTAGAAATATCTTACGTTTAAATTTATGATAACTATTCATTTTATTAATTATATTTATTAAAAAATTAAATTTTTTTATTTACAAGAATGATAATATTATTTAAGAAATTCTTCTTTATTTATGTCACCATTATCAAGAATAATAGTACATTTAATTTTTTTATTTAATATAAACAAAATATTGATATTATAATATAATATGACATATGTAATAAACATATATAAAATTTTAGAAGTGCATATACAGGCTAATTTTAAAACCTTTTTAAATGGTTCATTATTTTCAAAGCAATAATGATGCAAATATGATTTTATGTGATTTGCATTCATTTGTGACCACACTAGTATTATAATACCTGAATCCAATAAAGCTCAAAAGTAAAGATTGCTTGGCCCAAAGTACAACTACGATGGGCCACGTTAAAAGTCCTTGTTTTGCACATATTTCTTCATAGCATTTTTTAATTAAAGATAATTAATTTTGATAACATATTTGAAGTGTGGCTCAATAAGGGGTGAATTACTATGAATAAAATTTTTATTTTTTACAAAATATTTTATTAAAATATTTATAGTAATTTTTATAAAGTTTAAAAAATATCTTAAAGTTATTTTCTATAAATTTTACTTTTATTTTGAAAACATGTTAAGTTTTTCAAAAGCCATGTTATTAAAAAAATAATAATAAAAAAAATATAAATAATTTATTTTTATGTTATTAAGTTTATAAAACAAATGTGAGTAGGCAAACCCAACATAATATAAGTATTTTGCATAAAGACTGGTTGGCTAAACCCTCACAACAAAAGGACAAATAAGATGCACTATGATCTTTTAATGAAATGAGGCATGCTACTACAGCCTTACAACAACATAAAATTGAAAAAAAAATATTCAGCGACGCAAAATCTAAATAAATACAACCAAAATCTTATGCACGATGAAGTGGTTATGGAGGCACGAGTATCTTAACTAAATAAATTAAACATGAAAAAAATTAATAACTTAGCTAAATTGAGAAGAAAAAGAATTTCATGTGTTTGATAGGTAAATGACAGCAACGTACGAAAACGATAGTGAACACAAGCTACTAACGACTTTATATTTTTTAAGGATCACATAAAACTTTTTCTTCTATTTTTCGTACAAAAATCTCGTATATATAAAATACTTGTAATGACTAAAAGCAATTACAAAACATCCAATTAAGTCGTTAAAATTTTTGAAGCTTTTACAATATTTTAATTAGGAAATAAGTAAATCAATAACATTCCAATGGCTAAAATAGTCATTGCACGATAACCATTATATCAAAATGCTTCGGGACCGTTTGATCACGAAAATTGAGCGATCAAAGGGACCCAATCGAATCTGCCCCCTTATAAATATGAAATTTATCTTGTCCGTTAGATCAAGATTGCGAACTAACGACTAGATATTACATGGCTTATGGAGGAAATAAAGACCATGTGATCACGACATAGAACGATCAGACGACAGTGAGAATTAGTAGTTTGAAAGATAAACTACGACAGTGATCATTCGATAGCAAAAATGCACAATCGGATAGTGCACATTAGTCCTGCAAAGCAAGAATTCACCTTGTAGATAGCTTGGCAACTTTTATCCCACAGGGCACAATAGAATCTTGTATTTCTCCATATAAGTACTTTGTACCCAACCACTATCCTAATTGAGAAAGTTGTTTTCGATTTTTGCTCTTCTCGATAATTATTTACCCTAGCGACGAGCGAGCCAGCAATGCCTAAATTTTGTTGTAATTTCATACACATGATCAATTTCTTGGCACAAAATTGGAATTTCGATAAAAGTAATCAAATTTCTGAACAAGATATTGGAATTTCAACATTTGATTATGTATGAAACATGTTAGTTTTTTGTTGTGTTTTTTTAAAATTATTTTTCTTTTTTATTTTCTTTAACATATTATCTCACTTTCATATCTCTCATTATCACTCTTTTATTTGTATTTTCATTCTCTATCTTCCTATATTATTCTCGACAACTCTTACTCCTCAATCCTTCCCTACATCCTCATTTCTCTCTCTTTTACTTATTTGTTTATTCTTTATATCTTTTTTATGCTCTTGTTTCTTTTCTTTTACAATACATCTTATCTTATCATTCTTTATATCATTTCCATTTCTCTTACAGAATAATAATCACTGGCTCTTTTATCTTTTTTTAGCCCGACAATTAATAATATTTAAGAAATCTCTCATGTTGTGTAGTTTAATATATATAATATATAAAAAATATATCCTTTATTATAAATATTTATTAAGTATTTAATTTTTAATTAATAAGAAATGTAACATAATGGAAGAAAACTTTATTTAGAACTATCTAATTTTTTGAAAATAATAATTTATGTAATTATTTGTTAATTTCATTTAAATTAATTTATTATATTATAGTATATTATGACATATGTAATAAACCTAAATTTTTTTAAAAAGTGTATAGGCTAGATAATTTAAAAAATTTTGTAAATTGTTCATTTCCTTCAAAAATGTAATCACAGAACTACGATATTATTTCATTTGTAAGCATGTTCGAAAAAATTGGCATTTTAGCATTGGATTTTATCAAAACTCCAAAGTTAGGAATGCTTGGGCTAAGTATTTTTATGACGATTGACCTCCTTAGACATCCTAGTGTTGTGCATATTTTTCAAATCATTCCTTCTTTTATAAACAAATATTAGTTTTTATAATATTATTGTATAAAAAAAAATATACATGAAAGTTAATAATTACCATTACATAATTAATTATTTAAAAATAACTTTATTAAATTATAATAAATTTTATATAATAATATCTAAAACAAATAGTTTCATATTATAAAATAATAATTTTAATTTTGTTAAAAATCAAGCAAAATAACTTATATTTATTATAACAAATTACAATTAATTTACGATTATAATAACATCTGTATGTTGTATATTTAACTTTTTAAATGTAGAAATATAATTTTATAGAATATAGGGCATAAAAAATATTTTTAAATAATTATTTAAAATAATTTAAAATATTTTTTAATATTCTACCATAATGATGGTCATCAAATAATATTAATATTTTCTTATTATTAAATATTATAAAGAATTATATTACGTTTTAAAAATATTATAAGTTTATTATTAAGATTTATCTTCTTTTTAATTATTCCTCTGATTTTTTTCACTTTACCTTAATTCTCTCTTATTCTCATACTTGTTTCTATCTCCTATTATCATTTTCTGTTTGTTTTATTATTCTCTATATCCTAATATTCTTCTTTGTAAAACTCTCTTTTTTTTATCCTTCATTAATTTCTCATTTATGTTCCTTCCACATTTTTATTTTTTATCTTGAACTCTTTTATGTTCTTATTTTTCTCTTCTTATTTAATAAATAATCTCTCATATTTCTCTATTAGTATTTGTCTGTTTTTTTCACTCTTATGAATTCATACCTTTCTTTCTCTCTTATTAAATAGTTATTTTGATCATCATTATTTTTTTAAATATTTATTAATTAATAATATTTATGAAATTTCTCATATGAAATAGTTTAAAATATAAAAGTAATGATTATTATATATTTTATTTTTTATACTTTTATGTAATTTAATTTTTTTTACATGAATGATAACATATTGAAAGAAAATCATATTTATTAGTGTCAATATTTTTGAAAATAAAATTTTATGTAATTATTTTTTATTTATTTTATATAAATAAAACAATTATATTAGAATTTATTACACATATATGATAAACATAATTTTTTTAAAAAGTACAAATATTTGATAATTTATGTAGCTTTAGAAACGATTAATTATCATTAAGACAATAATTAAACAAGAATGTTAATTTGACCATGCATGCACAACCACACAAATATCATAGCACTGGATCTAAATTAGAACTCCTAAGCTAGGCATTCTTAGGAAAGTGTACTATTGGTATGGATGGACTTTTGAGAAGTCCTAATACTACATACATTATTTCAAAGCATTCCTTTTTTAAAAGAGTGAAGTTTAATTTTAATATAATATTAATAATAAAAAATCAAATTATTAAAAAACAATATTTATAATTAACATTTTATTAATAAATATTTAAAAAATAATTTTATAACATTATTGTTAATCTCAATTAATAATAAATAAGACACATAATAAGATATAATAAATTAATAAACATTAGTTTTTTTAATATTGAATGAAATAATTTATATCAATTACAATAAATTTGAATTAATTTAAGTTTATAATGGTATATATATGATGTGTATATATTTTTTAAATAAATTTATTTTATTTTATAAACAATAATAAAACTCAAATTATTTCATTAATCTTATTTACAATTTGAATTTATTGTCAATATTATCTCAAATAAAGATAATATATTATAATAATTAAATCATCAATTATTTAATTCAATTTATTATTTTTAATTTTGATTTTGTTTATATTAAATTAATAGTAAAAATATATGTAATATTCAAAAATAATAATAAAACTCAAATAATTTAATATTTTAAAATAAATAAAATTTATATATGATTAAATTTTTATATTGGGAAAATTTAATAAGCTTATCTATGGCCTCTCTATCTCTCCTCTATCCTTCCTTATTTTTTTATTTCTCTCTCTTTCACTTATTTATGTATTCTCTACATCATATTTATGTTCTTTCTTTTTTTCTTCTTCATTAAATTATTCCTCATTTCTCTTAATTATTTTTTTCTCTTTATCTTGCTCTTATCAATTTTTAATTTTTTCTCTCTCTTTTAAAATTGTTATCTCTATCTCTATTATTATTTTTTAAGATCCTCAATTAAAAAAATCTAAGAAATTTTTTATATCATATTTTTATATATAACATTTATGAAATAATGTTTTTTCTTATTTATTTTTTATGTAAATTAATTTTTTAATGATAAGAATGTTAACTTAACAAAAGAAAATCACATATTTTAATATCTATTTATATAAAATAGTAGTTTATGCAATTCGATTATTTTACATAAATACATTATATTATTATAATACATTATGATTCATTATTTTTAAGACAATAATCTTGAAACTATGGTTATTTTTTATACATATGTGACCACATTAGCATTATAGCACTAGATTTCATTAATACTCCAACGTTAGGCTTATTTTGACAAGAGTAGTTTTAGGATGAGTGGCCTCTTTAGAGTATTGTTGCATATAAATTATTATACAATTCATTTTTCTAAAAAATTAAAATATATTTTAAAAACATGTTAATTTTAAAACACTATATGATTGTAAATTATAGTTTATGAATATCATTTTTGTAGTTAGTTTTTGATAACAAATTTATATTAATTTTTATAACATTGTGTAATAATAAGACACATCTCTTCTATCACAAAATAAATAATTTAATATTTTTTAATATTAAGAAAATAAACTTATGAAAAACATAACAAATTAAATTTAGTTTATGTATATCATATTATATAAATGTTGTGTATAAAATTTTTTAAATATAGAAATATTAAATTATAAAAAAATAGAAATCTAAACTTAAATATTTTTTATTAAATAATGTTTATTTTTAATCTCTATTTTAAATTATATATACATAATATATTAGAATAATTTTGATATAAAGTATTTATTTTTTTTAATATTAATTATGAAAAATAAATATTAAATAAATTATCAAAATGTTCCTTAAATATTTATAACATTTCGAAATAATAAGATACTAAATTTTTTTATTTATTATTAAATATTATATATGATTAACTTCTAATATTTAGCAAATATTATAAATTTAATTATTATGGGTTTACCTTTATTTAATTTTTTAACACATTTATTCTCTTTATCTTAGTATCTCTAAGTTTCACTTATTTTTTTTCTCTCACTTATTATCATTCTCTTATTTGTCTCTTTATTTTTTATCTCCCTATATTCTTATGAGCCACTCTCTCTATTTTAATTCTCTCTTTTCTTATTTCTCTTTTAAACTTTTTTATTTATTCTCCCTGTCTCTATTATGTTCTCTTTACTTTTTTTCATTAAACCATCTCTCCCCCATAATTATTATTGATATCTTTTCTATCTCTTTTTTTCTTATTAAACTTTAACTTTCACTCTATAAAAAAATATTTATTTTCTTCTCTATTATCTCCTTTTTAACTAATCAATTAATAATATTTAAGAAAAATATTATTGACATAATCTAATATATATATTTTTGATAAATATATATTTTGTTTTTTTATCTTTATTACACAATTTAATTTTGTATTTATAAGAATAATAACATAGTGAAAGAAAGTCAAATGTATTAATGTCAATTTTATAAAAAAATTATCGTTTATGTAATTTTTTATTTATTTCATATAATTAAAATATTGATGTAATATATATTACAATATATAAAAAAATATAAACTTTATTTAAATGTTTTTATATTTAAAAATTTAAAATTTTAGAAATGATGCAATACCTTCAAAAAAATAATCATACATGTATTTTTTTTCTTTTAAATGCATGTGTAAACGTGCTAGTATTATAGCACTCAATATCATTAGAACTCCTTAGTTAAGAATGCTTAGATAAGTTGTTAGTTGAGATGGGTGATCTCTCAAAATGTCATATTGTTGCTCATATTTTTTTTATATCATTTATTTTTCTAATAAATGACAATTAATTTTTATAACTTTATAATTTTCAAAAATAAATTATTATAAATTATAGTTTATAACTTTATTTTAATAATTAATTGATAAAATAGTTTTTTAATATTATTATTTATTTTATATAAGAATAAATATGGCACATCATGTGATATAATAAAACATTAGGTTTACTTTAGTTTATTAAAAATTAAATCTATTTTTATTAAATATAATAATTTAGAATTAATTAATAATTACATTTATACATATATGTGATATGTCAAATTTTTAAATCTGGAAAAATTATATTATAGAATATTAGAAATTAAAAAAATTATTTTATTAATTGTTAAAAAAATTTAAATATTAATAATATAATAAAATAATAATAAACCTCAAACATTTTTTATTTAATCATTATTAAAAATATATATATGATAAAATGATTATATATTATCAATATTATAATTTTAACTATTTAGGTTTCTAGTTTATTTAATGACTTCTCTTACATTTTTCTATTTATCCTATTTCTCTCAAATTCTCTCACTTTCTCCTCTTTCATATAATCATTATCTATTTTTCTCTTTATTCATTATATCTTAATGTCTTTCTTAGCCCCCTCTCTCTCTCCTATCCATATTTACTTTTTTATTTGTCTCTTTTTTATTTTTTATTTATTCTATTTATCTTTTCTTTGTTCTCTTTTTTCTTTTCCTCTTTATTAAATAATATCTCATCTCTCTCTATTATTATTTTTCTGTTCATTATGCTGTTATCAATCTAGATCATTCTCTCTTCTACAAAATAGTTATCTCCACCTTTATTATCTTTTTTTACACATCAATTATTATTAGGTAAGAAATATCTTAAGTTGCATAATCTAATACATAAAATTTATGATAAATATTTATTTTATCAATAATATTTATTCGACCATTAAATTTTTTATTTGTGATGATATTTTTTAAGAAATTCTTATTTATTAATGTCATCGTTATCAAGAATAGTAGTATAATTAATTATTTATTTATTTTATAGAAATTAAATGTTGATATTATAACATAATATGACATATATAATAAGCATATAAAAAAATTTACATGTACTTTTACTTGTTAATTTAAAAACTTTTTAAATGGTTGATTATTTTTAAAACAATAATCACACAAATATGTTATTTTTTATTTGCAACCATTTGCGACCACACCAATATAATAATACTTGATTCCATTAAGAATCAAAAGTTATGATTACTTGGCCTAAAGTATTACTGTGATGGGCCACCTCTTCAAAGTTCTCATATTACACATATTTCTTTATAGAACTCCTTTTTTCTCTTGAAAGATAATTAATTTTAATAAGATATTTCGGGTGAGGTTAGTAAGACTTGCGAATTGCTATGAATTAATTTTTTATTTGTTACAAATATTTTAATAAAATATTTATAGTAATTTTTATAAAGTTTAAAAAATAACTAAAAGTTTTTTTCTATAAAATTTATTTTTATTTTAAAAACTTATTAAGTTTTTCAAAAGTCATGTTATTAAAAAATCAACAATAATAAAAAAAATGTAAATAATTGATTTTTTATGTTGTTAGGTTTGTAAAACAAACCTACATCCACACCAAGAAAAATCTAGGCAAACACGACATAATAGATATAAGCATTTCGTACAAAGACAGACACCTAAACCCTCACAAAAAAGAGGCAACTACGTCAAACTACTAGGATCTTTTAATGAAATAAATAGAGCATGCTACTATAGCCTTATAGTGTAATAAAATTTGAAAAAAAAAAATAGTCAACAACATGGAAACTAAATGAGTATAACCAAAATCTTATGCATGATGAAATCATTATGGAGGCACAAGTAGCCTCACTAAATAAAATAAATATTAGGAAAATTAATAACTTAGCTGATTTGAGATTGAAAATATGACTTTAACAGTGAAAGGCAAAGAAACGTACGAAAACGACAATAGAAATGAGCAGCTAATGGCTTTAACATTTTTTTGGATCAAATAAATTTTTTTCTTCTAATTTTTCGTAAAAAATCTCGTATTTTTATACAATTTGTAAGGACTAAAAGCAATTACAAAACATCTAATTTAGCCATTTAAATTTTCATAGCTTTCACAATATTTTAATTAAGAAAAAATAAGTAAATACCATTCAAATGACTCAAACTAATGTCTAAAATAGTGGTTCGATTGGAATGCTCCACACCTATTCGATCACAAAAATTGAGTGATAAGACAGACGTAATCGAATCTGAACCATTATAAATATGAAATTGATCTGGTTCATTAAGAAAGAATCACGATCAGATGACAGGATTTGACATAACCATTAGAGGAAATAAAGACAATGTAATCACAACAAAGCGATTGGAGAACTATAAGAATTAACAGTTTGAAAGAAAAAGCTACAGACGATGATCGTTCAATCACTAAAAAGCACCATCGGATGGTGCACATTAATCCCGCAATGAAAGAAATCATCGTGTACATAGCTTGGTGTTTTTTGTTCAACAAGGCACAACAACAACTTGCGTCACTTTATAGGTACATTTGTACCCAAGCACTGCATCAATTGAGAAAGATATTTAAGGTGTTTGCTCTCATTGGGAATTATTTAGCCAAGCGACAAGCATGCCGGCAGTGCATTCATTTGGTTAGTTTTGCAAACCTAATTACTTTCTTTCCTTGATGTTTGAATTTTTGCAAATGTAATCAATTTCTTCAAAGAAAAATTGGAGTTTGTGCATTTGATTATGTACACAATGCATTAGCTTTTTGCTCTGTTTTTTATTAAATTATTATTCTTATTTATTTCTTTTTAATATATTCTCTCATTTCTTTCTCTCTTATTATCACTCTTTTATTTGTATTTTCATTCTATATCTTCTTAAATTGTTATCAGCTTCTTTCACTCTTCATCCTACTCTACGTCCTCATTTCTCTCTTTTACTCATTTGTTTATTTTCTATATCTTTTTTATGTTCATTTTTTCTTTTACTTTTCAATAAGTCTTCTCTTATCTCTCTCTATTATTATTTTACTCTTTATTTTACTCTAATTAATTCATTACCTTCTCTCTTATAGAATAATAATTGCTAGCACTGTTATCTTTTTTAAGCTCATTAATTATAATATTTAAGAAATCTCTCATGTTGTTCACTTTAATATATAATATATACAAATACATATTTCTATCACTATTTATTATGCATTAAATTTTTAATTTATAAGAAATATAAAATAATGAAAGAAAATTTTACATAGAATTATCTAAGTTTTGAAAAAATAGTTTATGTAATTATTTGTTAATTATATTTAAATAAAATAGTTATATTATAACATATTATTACATATATAACAACCATAAATTTTATTTAAAAGCTTATTGACTTAATAATTTAGAAAATTTTAGAAATAGTTTGTTACTTTTAAAAAAATAATCACACAACCATGATATTTTTTTTCTTTTATAAGCATGTTCGACCACACCAGCATTTTGGCATTGGATTTTGTTAGAACTCTAAAGTTAGGCATGCTCGGGCAAGAGCATTACTATGAAGGTTGACCTCTTTATATCTTCAAATGTTGTACATATGTTTTTAAACCATTCTCCTTTTGATAAATAAATATTAATTTTTATAACATTATAATGTAAAAACGATAATGAAAATGATAATTAAAAGTTACCATTATGATTATTAATTTTATAAAAAAATTGTAAAATTATTAACAATTTTATATAACAATAATAATCGTAGGACATCACGTCAATAATAAAATACTAACTTAAATTTTGTTAAACATTAAGTAAAATAAGTTATAGCGATTAAAAAAAATTAGAATTAATTTATATTTATAATAGCATTTATGAGATGTAATTAATTTTTTAAATGTAGAAGTATTATTTTATAAAATATAAGACATCAAAAATAATATTAAATTAATATTCAAAATATTTTTTAAATATTTTTAGTATTCTAAAAAAAATTAACATCAAATAGTGTTTATATTTTCTTATTATTAAATATTATAAATATTAAAATATTAAAACTTAAATTATTAAGATTTAACTTTTTTTAAATTATTTCTTTTATTTTTGTCTCTTTATCTCCATCCTCTCATATACTTCACTTCTTTCTCTCTCCTATTATTATTCTCTTTTTTGACTTTTTATTCTCTTTATCCTAAGATTTTTTTCCTCTCTTTCCTTTATCCATCATTAATTTCTGACTTCTCATCTTTCTACATGTCTATTTTTTCTCTTTATCTCTTTCTTGTTTAAATTTTTCTCTTTTAATTTATTAAATAATCTCTCATCTACTTCTATTGTTATTATTCTATTTATTTTACTCTTATAAATACATAACTTTCACTCTCTCTTATTGAATAATTATTTCTATCATAAAAAATATGTTTATGAAAACTCTCATATTACATAGTTTAATTTATAATATTAATGATAATTATATTTTTTATTATCTATAGTTTATGTAATTTAATTATTTTTACATAAACGATAACGTATTGAAGCAAAATATAATTTATTACTATCAACATTTTTAAAAATAATAGATTATGTAATTATTTTCTATTTATTTTATATAAATAAAATATTTATATTCGAATCTATTAACACATATATCATAAACATAATTTTTTTAAGAAGCATAAATACTTCATAATTTATATTATTTTAGAAATAATTATTATCATCAAGACAATAATTACACAACTATGATAATTTGACTTTTACATGCATGTCCAACTATGCAAATATTATAGCACTAGATCTAAATTTGAACTCTAAAGTTAGGCACTCTTAGGCAAGAGAACTATTAGGATTGATGGCCTCTTGAGAAGACCTTATATTGCACAATTTTCTATATCATTCAATTCTTTAATGAGTGACAGTTAATTTTAATATAATATTAACAATTAAAAATTAAATCATTACAAAAGATTTTTTGTAACTACATTTTTTGTAATTAATATTTAATAATTTTTTTAATATTATTATCAGCTTCATGTAATAATAAATATGACAAGCCATGTGATATAATAAGTTAATAACTATAGTTTTTTAATACTCATTAAAATAATTTAAAATAATTAAAATAAATTAGAATTAATTGAAGTTTATGGTAGTATATATATGATGTGTATAAAGTTTTTAAATAAAGTTATATTTTGTTGTAAAAAAAAGTAATCTAAAATTATTTCATTAATCTTAACTATTATTTATATTTATTATCTTCATTATGTCATAATAAGATAATAAATTATAATAATTATACAATTTGTTATTTAGATCGCTTTTCTAAGTTTAAATTAATTTATATTAAATTAATATTCCAAATGTTTGTAATATTCAAAAATAATAGAAAACTTCAAATTGTTTTAATGTTTTAAAATAAATAACTATTATATATGATTAACTTTTTATATTTTAAATTTTTTTTAATTTTAATTATTAAAATTTAAATTTTATTAAATTATTTTTATCAATTTTTTTCTCTTTATCTTAATGTCTAACATATCCTATCATTTACTTCTCTCTATCATTATCATTCTCATATTTTTCTCTTTATTCTCTATGTTTTTATATTCTTCTTTGTCTCTCTATCGCTCTTCTATCCTTCTTTACTTTCTTATTTCTCTTTCTCTTTCATTTATTTACCTATTATCTTTATGTTATTTATGTTCTTTTCTTTCTTTTCTTCTTTAATTAATCAGTTCTCATCTCTCTCACACATATTTTTCTCTTTAAAATAGTTATCTCTAACTCTATTTTCTTTTTGCAAGAGCATCAATTACCAAAATCTAAAAACCTTTTTCTATATCATATTTTATTATATAATATTTAAAAATATAAATTTTGTAAATAATTTTTAATAAGGAATATAATATATTTTTGATAATTTCTTGTAATAGTAGGACATAACATATGATATAACAAAATCATAATTTTAATGTAGTTTAATATTAAGAAAAATAACTAATAAAAAAATATGATAAATTAGAATAAATTTATGTTTATATGTTATATATATCATGTATTGATGTTTTTAAATATTGAAATATTAAATTATAAGAAAAAATAGAAATCTAAACTTTAATAATTAATGTTAAATATTAATTATTTCTAATATCTATATTTCATTATATTTAGATAAAATATTACAATAATTATAAATGCTATTATTTATTTTTTTATTTAAATTATAAAAAATAAATATTAAATAAATACTCAAAATATTCTTTAAATATTTGTATAATTCCTAAATAATAAGATACTTAAAATAATCTTTTTTTATTTATTATTAAATTATATATATGATTAACATATAATATTTAATAAATATTATATGTTTAATTATTAATTGTTTATTTTATTTAGTTATTTCTCTTATTTTTTCTCTTTATCTTAATGTCTATAAGTTTCTCTCATTTTCTTCTCTCACTTATTATCATTCTCTTATTTGTCTCTTTATTTTTTATCTCCTTGTATTCTCATTGTCTACTCTTTCTATTATCTATCTTTTTTCTCATTTCTCCTTTATAACTTTTTTAATTATTCTCTCTGTCTCTTTTATGTTTTCTTTTTCCTTGCTGTCTTTGTTAAACCAACTCTTATCCCTTTTTTATTAGTTTTTTTTATCTATTTTTCTCTTATTAATCTTTGACTTTTTCCTATATAAAAACTAATTATCTCAATCTATATTATTTTCTCTTCAGTTAATCAATTAACGATATTTAGGAGATCTATTATTGACATAGTCTGATATATATATTTGATAAATATATATTTTATTGTTTATATTTATTACATACACTAATTTTATATTTATAAGAATGATATATAATGAAAGAAATTCTAATGTATTAGTGTAAATGTTATAAAAAATGATAGTTCATGTAATTTTTTATTTATTTCATATAATAAAAATATTTATATTATTATATATTACATTATATAAAAAAACATAAACTTTATTTAAAAGTTTTTATGTTTAATAATTTAAATAATTTTAGAAATAATGAAATACCTTTAAAAGAATAATCATACATCTATTTTTTTTTTTTTTTTTAGCACTCGATGTCATTATAACTTCAAAGTTAAGAATGCTTTGACAAGCGTAGAGTTGGGATGGTGATCTCAAGAAAAGTCATATTGTTGCTCATATATTTTTATATCAATTACTTTTCTAATAAATGAAATTAATTTTTATATCATATTTTTTAATAATTTTATTTTAGTAATTAATTTTTGAAAATGACTTTGTAATATTATTACTAATTTGGCATAATAATAAATATGAATACATCATATGACATAATAAAATTTTTAGTTTTATTTAGTCTATTATAATTAAAAATAATTTGAGTTAATTATAACAATTTAGAATTAAGAAATATTAATATTAATACATATATGTTGTATGTCAACCTTTTAAACACAAGTGAATGACACAGTAACATATGATGACGACTATGGAAACGAGCTGCTAACAGATTTAATATTTTTTCTTGGGATCCAAAAAAAAATTTTTTCTAATTTTCGTAGCAAAATCTCGTATTTATATACAATTTTTAAAGACTAAAAGCAATTACGAAATGTCCAATTTTGTAGTTAAAATTTTTACAGCTTTCGTAATATTTCATTAAAAAATAAATAGAAAAATAACATTATAACGACTCAAAATTATGGTTAAAATAGCGATTGCATAGTAGGCATTTGATCGAAACACTCCCATATTAATAGTGAAAACTGAGCGATCAAAAGGATGCATTTGACTCTTTGCCTTTCTAAATATGAAATTGATATGTTCCATTAAATCTAGATTGCAATCTGACAATAGGATTTGACATTGCCCATAGAGGAAATATAGACCATACGATGACGACATAGTGCTATCGAATGACTGTGAGAATTAGCAATTTTAAAGATAAACTACTGCGGTGATAGTTCGATCGAAAAAACACACGACCAGACGTGGCACAATAATCCCACAAAGTAGGAATTCACTATGTAGATAACTTGGCATCTTTTGTCTCACAAGGCACAACAGCATCTTGCCTTTCTCAATTTAGGTACTTTTGCACCCAAGCACTACAGCATTGTAGAAAGATATTTTAGGTTTTTGCTCAACTCACGAATTATTTACCCAACCATTGGGCGAGCCAGTTGTCCATGTGTTTGGTTGGAATTTTGCAGACCTAATCAATTTCTTGCCTTGAAATTTGAATTTCTACCAATGTAATCAATTTATAGGATAAAAATAGGAATTTCTACATTTGATTATGTACTCAACACATTAGTTTTTTGTTTTGTATCTTTATTAAATTATTTTTATCATTTATTTCTTTTTAACACTTTCTCTCAATTCCTTCTCTCTTATTATCACTCTTTTATCTCTATTTTCTTTCTCTATCTACTTATATTATTCTTGTCTACTCGCACTCCTCTATCCTTTCTTAAATCCTCATCTCACTCTCTTTTACTCATTTGTTTATTGTCTATATCTTTTTTATATTCTCTTTTCTTTTGCTTTTTAAAAAATCTTCTCTTATCTCCTGCTATTACTATTTTCCATTTCTTTTGCTCCTATCAGTCTATTACCTTTTCTATTATAAAATAATGGCTAGTTCTATTATCTTCTTTCAGCCCATCAATTAATAATATTTAAGACATCTCTCATTTTCTATAGTTTAATATATAATATATATAAAAAATAAATATTTAATTATTATTATTTATTACATATTTAATTTTTAATTTATAAGAAATGTAACATAATGGAAGAAAATTTTATTTAGAACTACCTAATTCTTTTAAAATAATAGTTGCAGTAATTATTTCTTAATTTCATTTTAATAAAATAATTATATTATAATATATTATAATGTATATAACAAGTATAAATTTTGTCTAAAAGTGTAGAGGCCTAATAATTAAGAAAATATTAGAAATGGTTCATTACCTTTAAAAAAGTAATCCCATAACTACGATATTGACTTTCTTTTGAAAGCATGTTCGACCACATTGGTATTTTAGATTGGAATTTTGTTGAACTCCATAGTTAGGCATGCTTGGGTGAGAGTACTATTGTGATTGGTAACCTTTTTAAATGTCCTAGTGTTGCACATATTTTTTGAAAGCATTCTTTTTTTAATAAACAAATATTTTTTTTGTAATATTATACTATAACAAACAATATATAAATGATTTTTCTTTATTATGATTAGAATTATTAGTTATTTAAAAATGACTTTACAACATGTTTAAAATTTTTTTATAATAACAGTTATAGCACATAATTTAATTTAATAGAATAATAACTTCACTTTAGTGAAACGTTATGCAAAATAACTTATATTGATTATAATAAATTAGAATAAATTTATGTTTATAATAACAAGAATATATGGTGTACTTAATTTTTTAAATGTAGAAATATTAATTTATAGAATATATGACATCAAAAATAATATTAAATTAATATTCAAAATATTTTTTAAATATTATTTATATTTTATAAAAATGATAAAAATCAAATAGTATTTATATTTTTATATTAATAAAATAATAAATATTAAAAGTTTATCATTAAGAATGAATTTTTTTTAACTATTACACTATTTTTTCTCTTTATATTAATTCGCTCACTTTTTTCCCTCTCTCTCTTCTTTATCCTTGATTAATTTCTCATTTCTCTTCCTTCTACTTTTTTATTTTTTCTCTCTATCTCTTTTATGTTGTTATTTTTCTATTCTATTTGTTAAATAATCTCTCATCTATCGCTATTTTTATTTTTCTATTTATTTTACTCTTATGAATCCATAACTTTCACTCTCTTTTATTGAATAAATATTTCTCTCTCCATTATTTTTTTATGTCCAACAATTAATAATATTTATGAAATCTCTCATATTACATAGTTTAATATATAATATTAATGATAATTATATATTTAATTATTTATATTTTTATGTTATTTGATTATTTTAAAATGAATGATAAGGTATTTAAAGAAAATCATATGTATTGATGTCACACTTTTTTGAAAATAATAGTTTATGCAATTATTTTTTATTATCTTTATAAAAATAAATTATTTATATTAGAATTTATTAACACATATATGATAAACATATATTTTTTTAAAAAAGTATAAGCACTTGATAATTTATATTATTTTAGAAATGATTAATTATCATCAAGATAATAACTACACAACTAAGCTAATTTAACATTTGCATTCAGGTAAAATAACACAAATATTATAGCATGGGATCTAAATTAGAACTCCAAAGTTCGGCATTCTTAGGCAAGAGTACTATTGGGATCGACGGCATATTAAGAAGTTCTCATATTACATGTATTTTATTATAGCATTTACTTTTTTTAATAATCATAAGTAATTTCAATATAATATTAATAATAAAAAATTAAATTATTCTAAAAGGCTATTTATAATTAACTTTTCAGTAAATAATATTTAATAATCTTATTGTCAATTTATTATAATAATAAATATGACACACCATATGATATAATAAATAAATAACTTTAGGTTTTTTAATATTGAGTAAAATAACTTATATCATTTAAATTAAATTAGAATTAATTTAAGTTTATAATAGTATACATATGATGTGTATAGATTTTTTAAATAATGTTATATTATGTTATAAAAAATAAGAATTCTAAAATTATTTCATTAATCTTAACTACTATTTATATTTATTGTCTATATTATAATAAATAAAGATAATATAATAGAATAGTTATATCAATTATTATTTGATTTTGTTTATTATTTTTAAGTATGAATTAATTTATATTTAATTAATTTTCAAAATATTTATAATATTCTAAAATAGTAATACACAACAAATAATTTTCATATTTTAAAATAAATAAATATTATATATGCTTAAGCATTTATATATAAAAATTTTATAATTTTTAATTACTAAAATTTAACTTTTATTAAATTATTTTTATCAATTTTTCTCTTTATCTTAATGGCTAACATATTCTCTAACTTCTCTCAACCATTATCATTCATTTATTTGTCTCTTTATTCTCTACCTTTATGTTTTTCTTGTCTATCTCTCCTTTATCCTTTTCTTTTTTTGTTCTCTCTCTTCAACTTATTTATTTATTCTCCTTATCCTCATTTATGTTCACTCTTTTCTTTTCTTTTTTATTAAATCATTCCTCATCCTTTTCAACTGTTATTTTTCTCTTTATCTTGCTCTTGTTAATTTTTATTTCCTTCTCTTTTAAAATAATGATCTTTATCTTTAATATATGTTTTTAGAACATCTATTAACTAAATTTAAGATATGTTTCATATATCATATTTTAATATACAATATTTGTTAGAAGAATTTTTAATTATTTATTATTTTTATGTCATTTAATTTTTTAATAATAAGAATGATAACCTAATAAAAAAAATCATATATATATTGAAATCTATTTAATAAAAAATAATAATTTATATATTTTTTTAATTTTATATCAATAACTTTTACTCTTATAATACAATATGATTCATTATTTTCAAGATAATAATGAAACAACTATGATTATTTTTTTATACATACGTGACCACATTAGTATTATAGTACTAGATCTTATTAGTACTCCAAAGTTAAGCAAGCTTAGATGAGAAGAATTTTGGGATTGGTGATCTCTAAAGAGTATTCTTTCATATAAGTTTTCATAGCATTCATTTCTCTAAGGAATAATGATTATTTTTAAAAAATTTTAAATTTTAAAAAAATTAAATGATTATAAATTATACTTTATAAATGTTATTTTTTAATTAATTTTGAATGACAAATTTATAAAAAAATTTATAATTTCTTATAATAACAAGTGAGAAACATCATAGAATATAACAAAACAATAATTTCAATATCGTTTAATATTGAGAAAAATATCTTATAAAAAATATAACAAATTAGACTCAATTTAAGTTTATAATATTATATATATGTTGTTTATAAAATGTTTTAAATATTTAATTATTAAACATTTACTTTTATTTAATTTTTTGTCTTATTCTCTTCTCTTTATCTCAATGTCTAGAAAATTCTCTATTTTTCTTCTCTCACTTATTATTGTTCTCTTGTTTGGTTATTTATGTTCTTTCTTTTTATATTCTTTTTAACTGCTCTCTATTATTTATCACCATTTTCTTATTTGTTTCTTTTTTTATTTTTTTTATTTATTCTCTCTCTTTTATGTTCTCTCTTTTCTTCTTCTATTCTTTAAAACATCTCCTACCTCTTTCTATTATTACTTTCTATATATTTTTCTCTTATTAATCTTTGACTTTCTCTCATTTAAAAAATAGTTATGTCCATCTCTATTATCTCTTTTTTATCTGATCAATTAATAATATTTAAGCTATCTATTATTGACGTAGTTTAATATATATAGTTTTGATAAATATATAATTTGTTGTTTATATTTATTACGTATTTTAATTTTTTATTTATAAGAATGATTATATAATGAATGAAATTTTTATATATTATTGTGAATGTTATAGAAAAATGATAATTTATGTAATTTTTTATTTATTTTATATAATTATAAAACCTATATAATAATATATAATAATATATAGAAAAAATAAACTTCATTTAAATGTTTTTATATTTAATAATTAAGAAATTTTAGAAATAAGGTAATACCTAAAAAAATAATCAAACTTCCATTTTTAAGTGGCTAGGTTTATTAAACAAGCCTACGTCCATCACAAGAAAAAACTAAACAATCACAACATTATATAAACATTTCATATAAAGACACCCTCACAACAAAAAGCCAAATAAGGCAGACTACAATGATCTTATAATGAAATAAACTATGCATATCACTACAGTCTTAAGTGAAATAAAATTGAAAAAATATTCAGTGAGATAAAATGTAAATGAATACAACCAAAATCTTATGCAAGATGAAGTTGTTAAGGAACCACAAGTATCTAAATTAAATAACTAAAATATCATGAAAAATTGTTAACTTCGTATGTTTTAGAAGGAAACCAATTTCACGTGTTTGACAAGTGAATGGCATTACACTGTACAAAAACAACTATAGAAACGAGCTGCTATTGGCTTTAAAATTTTTTATTTGGATCACAAAAATCTCGCATATATATACAATTTGTAACGACTAAAAGCAATTACGAAACATCAAATTAAGTAGTTCTAATTTTTTAAGCTTTTGCAATATTTTAATTAGTAAATAAATAAATAAAAACATTCCAACGTCTAAAGTAGCCATTCAATCAAAACTCTCTGAGCGCATTAAATTGTGAAAACTGAGTGATCGGAGGCATGTAATCGAATCTGTGCCTTTATAAATATAAAATTGATTCGATCCATCAGTTCAGGATCGCAATCTAACGACAGCATATTACAGGGCCTGTGGAGGAGATAAAGATCATGTGATCACGACATAGTGCGATTGGACAATTATGAGAGTTAGCAGATTCAAAGATAAACTACGACAGGGATCATTCGATAGCAAAAATGTGCGATCGGATGGTGCATATTAATCCCACAAAGTAGAAATTCATCATATTAATAACTTGGCTTCTTTATCCCACAGGGCACAACAACTTCTTACATTTTTCCTTTTAGATACTGCTGTACCCAACCACTACAGCAATTGAGAAATATGTTTTCGATTTTTTCTCTCCTCGAGAATTATTTACCCGAGCTTAGAGCAAGCTAGTAATGCATGTGTTTTGTTGGAATTTCATAAACCTAATAAATTTCACAAGTCAAAACAGGAATTTCTGCAAACATAATAAATTTCTCGCCTGGAAATTGGAATTTCTACATTTTATTATGTACGAAACACATTACTTTTTTGCTATTATTTTTATTAAATTATTTTTCTTATTTGTTTCTCTTTAACACATTCTCACTTCTTTTTCTCCTATTATCACTGTTTTATTTATGTTTTCATTCTCTATCTCCTTATATTTTTCACTATCACTCTTACTCTTCTTTCCTTCCCTACATCCTCATTTCTCTCTCTTTTACGCATTTGTTAATTCTCTATATCTTCTTTATGTTCTTTTTCTTCTTTTCTTTTTCAAGGAATCTTGACTTATCTCTCTCTATTATTATTTTACTCTTTATTTTGCTTTTATGAATTCATTATCTATTTTCATCTTATCAATTAATAATATTTAAAATCTCTCATATTATACAGTTTAATATATAACATATATAAAAATATTTATTTTATTATAAAAATTTATTACATATTTAATTTTTAATTATAAGAAATGTAACGTAATGGAAGAAAAATTTATTTAGAACAATCTAACTTTTTGAAAGTAATAGTTTATGTAATTATTTTTTATTTAATTTAAATAAAATAATTATATTATAATATATTATGACATATATAATAAGTATAAATTTCATTTAAAAATGTATAGGCTTTATAATGAACAAAATTTTATAAAAGGTTTATTAACTTCAAAAATGTAATCACATTCTTTTATAAGCATGTTCGATCACATCTTTATTTTAGTATTGGATTTCGTTAGAACTATAAAGTTAGGCATGCTTTTAATTAATAACGAATTATTAATTTTTATAATATTATATTGTAAAAACATTAATATAAATGATAGTTCATAATTGCCATTATAATAATTAATTATTTAGAGGATACATTTATTAAATTAGCAACAATTTTATATAATTATTATTACAACACATAATTTCATATTATAAAATAATAACTTCAATTTTGTTAAACGTTAAGAAAAATAGCTTATATTGGTTATAATAAATTTGAATTAATTTATGTTTATAATACAATGTATATGCAGATTTAACTTCTATTTAAATTTTTCTCTGATTTTTTTCTTTATCATAATTCCCTCTTATTCTCTCACTACTTTCTCTCCTATCATCATTCCTTTTTTATTCTCTTCATTCCCTATATCCTAATATTCTTCTTTGCCTCTCTCTCTCTCTTTTTTATCCATCATTAATTTCTCATTTCCCTTCCTTTCACTTTCTTATTTTCTATCTCTATCTCTTTTTTGTTCCTATTTTTTCCTTCTTATTTATCAAATAATCTCTCATCTATTTTTATTTTTATTTTTCAATTTATTTTAATCTTATGAATTCATAACTTTCTTTCTGTCTTATTAAATAATTATTTCTATCTTCATTACTTTTTAATGTCTATCAAATAATAGCATTTATGAAATCTCTCAAATTACATAGTTTAAAATATAATATTAATGATAATTATATATTTTATTATTTATATTTTTATGTAATTTAATTTTTTTACATAAATGATAACATATTGAAAGAAAATCATATATATTTGTGGCAACATTTATGAAAATAATTATTTATGTATTTTTTATTTATCTTATATAAATAAAATATTTATATTAGAATCTATTACACATATATGATAAGAATAACTTTATTAAAAAAGTACAAATAGCTGATAATTTATATTATCTTAGAAATTACTAATTATCATCAGGACAATAATTTTTCAATAATGATAATTTGACTTTTGCATGTGCAACCACACAAATATTACAACAATAGATGTAAAAATAGAACTCCGAAGTTATGCATTTTTAGGCAATTGTACTATTGGTATGGATGGCCTCTTGAGAAGTCTTGGTATTACACTTTTTTTGTTACATTTGTTTTTTAATGAGTGACTAATAATTTTAGTATAACATTAAGGTAAAAATTAATTATTACAAAAGGTTGTTTATAATTATTTTTTTAGTAATTCATATTTAACAATAATTTTATAACATTATTGTTTATTTCATATAATGATAAATAACACATATAAGATATAATAAATTAATAACATTTTTTTAATATTGAGCAAAATAATTTATATTATTTACAATAAATTAGAATTAACTTAAGCTTACAATGCTATATATAATGTGCATCATCTCAAATAATGATAATATATCAGAATAATTATATTATTTGTCATTTAATTAATTTTCATAATTATGAATTAATATATATTAATTTAATAGTCCAAATATTTCAAATATTTAAAAATAATAATAAACCACAAATAGCTTTAAAATTTAAATTGAAATAAATTTTATATATGATTATGTTTTTATATTTAAAAAATTTTATAAGTTTAATAATTAAAATTTAACTTTTATTAAATTATTTTTATTTGATTTTTTACTTTATTATTATGTGTAACGTATTCTCTCATAGATTTTTCTCTACAATTATCATTCACTTATGTGTCTTTTTATTCTCTATGTATTTATACTCATCTTGGCCTTTCTATCTCTTCTCTATCCTTTTTTACTTTTTTACTTTTAATCAATTTCTCACATGCAAATTGGAATTTGTGCATTTGATTATGAATGCAACGTGTTAGCTTTTGTTGTGCAGTTGTATTAAATTATTTTTGTTATTTATTTCCCTTTAACACATTTTTTCACTTCCTTTCCTCCTATTATTACTCTTTCATTAGTTTTTTTTTTATATCTCCTTATATAAATCTAGGCTTCACTCACTCCTTTATCTTTACCAACATTCTCATTTCTCACTCCTTTACTCATTTATTTATTCTCTATATCTTTTTTATATTATTCTTCTTTTCATTTTTAAATAAATATTTTCTTATCCCACTCTATCAATATTTTACTCTTTATTTTGTTCTTTTCTAAGCCTATCAATTAATAATACTTTAAAAATCTCTTATGTTGTATATTTTAATATAAAAATGATTTAAAAATTAAATATATTTTATTAAAAATAATTATTACTTATTTAATTTCTAATTTATAAAAAATGTAATATAGTGGAAGAAAATTTTACTTAGAGCTATCTAATTTTTTTAAAATAATAATTTATTAAAAAAAATTTAATTTTATTTAAATAAAATAATTATATTATATCATATTATGACATATATAACAAGAAAAAAAATTTTAAAAAATTTTAGTAGAATGATAATTAAGAAAAATATTATAAATAGTTCATTTCCTTCAAAAAACATAATCACATAACTACAATATTATTTTTTTTGTTTTTTTTGTAAGCATGTTCGACCACACTAGCATTTTAGCATTTGATTTTGTCAGAACTCCAAAGTTAGGCTTGCCTGGGCAAGAGTATTATTGGGACGGGTCACCTCTTTAAAATCCTAGTGTTGAACATATTTTTTCGAAGAATTCTTTTTTTAATAAACAAATATTAATTTTTTATAATAAATGTATTATATTATTATCAATTCTATATAATAATAATTATAGAACATCATTTCATATAATAAAATATTAACTTCAATTTAGTTAAACATTAAGAAAAATATATAAATTATAACAAATTATAATTGATTTATGTTTGCAATAGCATTTATATGTGGTGTATCTAATTTTTAAAATGTAGAAATATTATTTAATAGAATATTAGAAATAAAAAAAATAGTAAATTAATATTCAAAATATTTTTTAAATATTTTAATTTTCTTCAAAAATATTAATAAAGAAATAATACTTACTTTTTCTTATTATTAAATATTACAAAAACTTATATTATATTTCATAAATGTTATAAATTTATTATTAATAATTAACTCCTTTTTTAATTATTTCTCTTATTTTTTTATCTTTATCTTAATTCTCTCACATCTCTCACTTTTTTCTCTCTCCTATTATCATTCACTTTTTTTTTTCTTCATTATCTATATCCCAATGTTCTTCTTCACCTCTCTCTCCCCTTTATCCTTCATTAATTTCTCATTTTTCTTCTTTCCATTTTTTTTGTTATCTTTATCTATTTTAAGTACTTATTTTTCTCTTCTTATTTATTAAATAATCTCTCAACTACAACTATCGTAATTTTTCTATTTATTTTTCTCTTATGATTCTATAACTTTCTCTCTCTTATGAAATAATTATTTTTGTCTCTATTATCTTTTTTAGGTTTATCAATTCATGATATTTATCAAATCTCTCTTATTACATGGCTTAAAATATAATATTAATGATAATTATATATTCTATTATTTATATTTTTATGTAATTTAATTCTTTTGATATGATTGATGACGTATTAAAAGAAAATCATATGTTTTAGTGACAACATTTTTTAAAATAATTATTTATGTAATTATTTTTCTTTCATTTTATATAAATAAAATATTTATATTAGAATCTATTAACAAATATATGACAAATGCAACTTTTTTAAAAAAGTTACAAATGCCTGATAATTTATATTGTTTTTGAAATGATTAATTAGCATGAAGATAATAATTACACAACAATGTTAATTTAATTTTTGCATGCATGCATAACGACGAAAATATTATAGCAATGAATCTAAATTAGAACATCAAAATTAAGCATTCTTATGCAAGAGTGTTAGTATAGTGGATGGCCCCTTGAGAAGTTCTGATATTACACATACTTTTAAGATGTATTTTTTTCAATAACTCACATTTAATTTTAATATAATACTAATAATAAAAAATTAAATTATGACAAAATATTTTTTATAATTACCTTTTTAATAATTGAAATTTCAAAATAATTTTGTAAAATTATTGTTAATTACATATAATAATAATTAAGACACATCATAAAATATAATAAATTAACAACTTTAGTTTTGTAAATATTGAGTAAAATAATTTTTATCAACTACAATAAATTAGAATTAAGTTAAGTTTATAATAGTGTATATATGATGTTTATACATTTTGTAAATAAAGTTATTTTATCTAATAAAAAATAAGAAATCTCAAAATATTTCATTAATCTTAACCAATATTTATATTTATTTCCAATATTATCTGAAACAAAGATGATATATTACAATAATTATATCATTTATTATTTAATTCTATTTTTTATTTTTAAGTATGAGTTAATTTATATTAAATTAATAGCTAAGATATTTCTAATATTCAAAAATATAAATAAACCTAAAATAGTTTTCATATTTTAAGTTAAATAAGTATTATATTTAATTATGTTTTCATATTTAAAAGATTTTATAATTTTAATTATTTAAATTTAACTTTTATTAAATTATTTTTATCAATTTTTTCTCTTTATCTTAATATCTGATGTATTCTCTCACTTACTTCTCTCTATATTTATCATTCACTTATTTGTCCTTTTATTCTCTTCGTCTTTATATTATTCTTGGCCTCTCTATCTCTCCTTTATCTTTGTTAATTTTTTTTATTTCGCTCTATCTTTTACGTATTTATTTATTCTCTCTATCTCATTTATGTTCTCTTTTTTCTTTCATGAAATCATTTCTCATCTCTTTGAATTGCTTTCTTCTGTTTATCTTGCTTTAATAATTTTTTTATTTTTTCTAACTTTTAAAGTTATTATCTCTATCTTTATTATTATTTTTAAAGTACATAAATTAACAAAATTTAAGAAATTTTTAGTATATCATATTTTAATATACAATTTTTATTAAAAAATATATATTTTATTATTTATTATTTTTATGAAAATTAATTTTTTGATGTTAAGAATGTTAACTAAACAAAAGAAAATAGTTTATATTAATATCTATGTTATAAAAATAATAGATCATATAATTTTATTTATATAAATACATTTCATTATTATAAAACATTATGATTCATTATTTTCAAGATAATAATCATAAAACTACGATTCTTTTTCTTATACAAATGTGACCACAACAATATTATAGCACTAGATCTCATTAGTACTCCAATATTAAGCTTGTTTAGATAAGGGTAGTTTAAGGATGGGTGACTTTTTGAGAGCATTGTTGTATATTTTTTCATAGTATTCATTTTTCTAATGAATAATAATTAATTTTAAAAACATGATCATTTAAAAACAATTAAATGATCATAAATTATAGTTTATAAGTATCATTTTTATGATTAAATTTTAATAATAAATTTCTAATAGTTTTGATAATTTTGTGTAATAATATGTAAGAAACATCATGTGATATAACAAAACAATAACTTTAATATAGTTGAATATTGAGAATAATAACTTATAAAAAATATAATAAATTAGATTTAATTTTTCTTCATAATATTATATATAAGTTGTGTATAGAATTTTTTAAATATTGAAATATTAAACTATAAAATTATAGAAATAAAAAATTAAATAAATAATGTTAAATATTACTTATTTTTAATGTCTATAATATATTATTTATAGATAACATATTAGAATAATTATAATATCTAATATTTAATTGTTTTTAATTTTAATTATGTAAAATAATATTAAATAAATTTTCAAAATATTCCTTAAATATTTGTAATATGCCAAAATAATATGATACCTAAAATAGTTTTTATATATATTATTAAATACTATATATGATTAACTTATAATATTTAATAAATATTATAAATTTAATTGTTAAAGGTTTACTTTGTTTAATTTTTTATCTCATTTTTTCAATTTATCTCAATGTCTTTACATTTCCCTTATTTTCCTTTTAGTTATTATCATTCTCTTATTTATCTCTTTATTTTTCATCTTCTTATATTCTTATTGCTGCTCTCAATTTTCTACCACTTTTAGCTCATTTTCTCTTTTAAACATTTTTTATTTTTTCTCTGTCTCTTTTGTGTTCTCTCTTTTCTTTTTCTCTTCATTAAACCATCTCTCATCTCTCTTTATTATTATTTTTCTATTTATTTTTCTCTAATTAATGTTTGACTTTTACTCTTTTAAAAAGTTGTCATTCTCTATTTTCTCCTTTTTAACTAATCAATTAGTAATGTTTAAGAGATCTATTATTGACATAGTCTAATATATATATATATATATATATATATTTTGATAAATATATATTTAGTTTTTTATATTTCTTTCAAAATTTAATTTCTTATTTATAAGAATGGTAATATAATTAAAGGAAATTGAAATATGTTAGTGTCAATGTTATAAAAAATAATAGTTTATATAATTTTTTATTTATTTTATATGATTAAAAATATTTATATAATAATATATTAATATATATATAAAAAATAAATTTTATTTAAACATTTTTATATTTAATAATCAAAAAATTTTAGAAATAGAGCAATACCAACAAAAAAATAATTATACTTCTATTTTTTGACTTTTGCACACAAGTGTAACTACACTTGCTTTATAGCACTCAATATAATTATGTCTTTCAAGTTAAGAATGCTTAGACATTCACTGTGTTTGGATGGGTGATCTATAAAAAAGACGTATTATTGCTCTTATTTTTAATATCATTTCTTTTTCTAATAAATGACAATTAATTTTTATAACATTATAATAGAGAAAAAATTAATTATTATAAATGGTAGTTTATACTTTAGTTTTTGTAATTAATTTTTAAAAAAATAACTTTACGATATTACTATTAATTTGATAAAATAATAAATATGTTAAATCATATGATATCATAAAATATTAAGATTAACTAATTTAATTAATAGGTAAAATATTTTTTTTAATGATAATAATTTAGAATTAATTATTGTTTACATTAATACATATGTGTTGTATGTCAAATTTTTAAATGTTGAAAAATTATACTATAGAACATAAGAAATTAAAATATTGTTTTATTAATTGTCAAAAAAATTTTAAATATTCTTAATATTATCAAATAATAATATGCCTCAAATGTTTTTATATTTTAAAAATATTTAAATATATATATGATTAAATTGTTATATATTATAAATATTATATTTTTAATTATTTACGTTTAACATTTATTTAATGATTTTCCTCAATTTTTTTCCCATTTATGTCAATTTTTCTAAAATTCTCTCACTTTCTTGGCTTTCATATTATCCTTATTTTATTTTTCTTTTTATTCTCTATATCTTAATAATCTTCTTAGCCCCTCTCTCTAAGCTATCCTTATTTGCTTTCTCAATTTTCTCTCTTTTATTTTTTATTTATTCTCTCAATCTTTTCTATGTTCTCGTTTTTTTCTTTTCCTCTTTATTAAATCGTATCTAATCCCTCTTAATTATTATTTCTCATTATATTATGTTCTCATCAATCCATGCATTCTCTCTTCTACATAATAGTTATCTCCACCATTATTATCTTTCTTTCTATACAATAATTATCAATTGTTAAGAAACATCTTTTGTTGCATAATCTATGACATAAAATTTACGATAAATCTTAATTTTGTTATCCATATTTATTAAGTAATTAAAATTTTATTTATAAAATTATAATATAATTAAAGAAATTCGTCTTTATTATTATTACCATTACCAAGATTAATAGTTTATTTAATATTTTTATTTATTTTATAAAAAAATATTGATGTTATAATATAATATGACAAATATAATAAGCACATAAACATTTCTAGAATTACATTTACTTGTTAATTTTAAAACGTTTTTAAATGGTTCATTTTTGTTAAGATAAAAATCATGCAAATGTGATTTTTTATTATTTGCATGTACCACACCAGAATTACAATACTTTATTCAATTAAGACGAAAATGTTAAGAATTCTTGGGCTAAAGTAGTACTGTGATAGGCCACCACTTGAAAGATCATCACATTGCACATATTTCTTTATAGCACTCTTTTTTTCTCATGAATGATAATTAATTTTAATAAGATATTTGAAGTGACGTTTCACCAGAAGAAGGCGAATTACTATAAAAAAAATTTTGATTTACTAAAAAATATTTCAATAAAATATTTATAATAATTTTTAATAAATTTAAAAAATATCTAAAATTATTTTCTATAAATTTCAATTTCATTTTAAAAACCAATAAAGTCATTATAAATTCTTGTAATTAAAAAATAAATAATAATAATAAAAAATATAAATAATTAATTTTTAGGTTGTTAGGATTATAAAACAAGAGTACGTCCATCAAAGAAAAACTAAGTAAATAATTCACTATATAAGCATTTCATATAAAGATAGGCAGGCTAAACTCTCACAACAAAGAGAAAGACTATTACGGTCTTATCATGAAATAAACAAGGCATGCTATCACAGCCCTATAGCAAATAAAATGGCACAAAAAGAAAAATATTCAGCAACATAAAATGTAAATTAGTACAACCAAAATCCTATGCTTGATGAATAATAATATCTACACCTTTTTAAATATTAAAATTATCTAGTCTGTTGGATCAGGTTAGTGATCTGACAGCAGGAGTGAACATGGCCAACTGAGGAAATACATACCGTGTGATCGCAACGTCACACGATTGGATGACTATGACAATTTGTTGTTCGTTCGATCATGAAAATGTAGGATCGGATGCTGCACATTAATCCCGCAAAGCAGGAATTCACCGTCTAAATAGCTTAGCGTCGTTTGTCCCACATGGTTTAAAAGCCTCATACGTTCTCTACCAGAGCAACCATCGAGCTAGCTGTAAATACTTTTGGTTGGAATTTCGTAGATGTAATCAACTTTGCGCCTAACAATTAATCAATTTCTCGCATGGAAATTGGAATTTATATAATGAACGCAACGCATTAGTTTTTGTAGTGTATTTGGATTAAATAATTTTTGTTATTTATTTCTCTTTTTTAACGTTTTTTACTTCCTTTCTTCATATTATTACTCTTTTATTTGTTTTTTTACTCTATACCTTATATAAATTTAGGCCTCACTCACTCCTTTATCTTTAACTAAATTCTCATTTCTCTCTCTTTTACTCTTTTATTTATTCTCTATATCTTTTTATGATATTTTTACTTTACTTTTTTGAATAAATCTTTTCTTATCCCTTTCTTTTTTTATTTTACTCTTTATTTTGCTCTTATCATTTCATTACGTTCTCTCTTAAAGAATAATAATCGCTAGCTCTATTATCTTTTTTTTAGCCCATCAACTAATAATATTTCAGAAATCTCTTATGTTACATAGTTTGATATAAAAAATATATATAATTATTAGAAATATTTGTTACATATTTAATTTCTAATTTATAAGAAATGTAACATAATGGAATAAAATTTTTCTTAGAACTATCTATTTTTTAAAAATAATGGTTTATGTAATTATTTGTTAATTTTATTTAAATAAAATAATTATAATCTAATATATTATGACATATATAACAAGCATAAATTTTATTAAAAAATATTTAGGTTTGACAATTAGGAAAATTTTTTAAATGGCACATTACCTTAAAAAAAGTATTGACACAACTACAATATTATTTCTTTTGTAAGTATCTTCGACAAGACAAGCGTTTTTGCATTGGATTTTGTTGGGCAAGATTATTATTGGGACAGGTGTCCTCTTTAGACATCTTAGTGTTGCACATTTTTTTCAAAGAAATCTTTTTTTGATAAACAAATATAAATTTATATAACATTGTAATGTAAAAATATTAAATAATAATTCATAATTACAATTATTATAATTACCTATTTAAAAATATATTTATTAAATTATTATATATTTTATATAACAATAATTATAGAACATAAATTCATATTATAAAATAATAACTTCAATTTAGTAAAATATTAAGTAAAATAACTTTTATTAATTATAATAAATTAGATTTAATTTATGTTTGCAATAGTGTGTATATGTAGCGTATCTAATTTTTTAAACGTAGAAATATTATTTTATAGAATATAAGACATCAAAAATAATATTAAATTAAAATTAAAAATATTTTTTAAATATTTTTAATATTCTACAAAAAAGATAATCATCAAATGGTATTTCTATTTTCTTATTATTAAATCTTATCAAAAATAATATTATAATTTTATTGTTAATATTGAACTTTTTTTAATTATTTCTTTGATTTTTTCTATTTATCATAATTCTCTTATATTCTATCACTTCTTTCTATCTCCTATTATCATTCTCTATTTTATCTCTTCATTCTGTGTATATTAATATTTTTCTTCACTTTTATCTTTTACTCTTATTTAATTTCTCATTTTTCTTCATTCCATATGTTTTAATTTTTACCTCTACCCCTTTTATGTTCTTATTTTTCTCTTCTTATTTATTAAATAATCTCTCATCTATACTTATTATTTTTTTGTTTAATTTACTCTTATGAATCAATAACTTTCTCTCTCTTATTAAATAATTACATTTATCTCCATTATTTTTTTAATGTTTATCAATTAATAATATTTATGAAATCTTTTTTATTGTATAGTTTAAAATATAATTTTAATGATAATTATATATTTTATTATTTATATTTTTATGTAATTTCATTTTTTACATAAATAATAATGTATTGAAAGAAAATCATATTTAATCGTGTCAATATTTTTTAAAATAATTATTTATGTAATTTGTTTTTAATTAATTTTATATAAATATAATTTTTTTATTAGTATTTATACACATTTATGATAAACAAAATTTTTTTAAAATAGATTAAATACATGATAATTTATATAATTTTAGAAATAATTAATTATTATCAAGACAATAATTGCACAACAACAATAATTTGAATTTTGCATGCATGCGCAACCACACAAATATTATAGCAATGAATCTAAATTAAAACATAAAATTTAGGGATTCTTAAGCAAGAGTACTATTGGTATGAATGGCCCCTTTAAAGTTCTGATATTACAAATATTCTTCAATGCATTCATTTTAATAACTAACACTTAATTTTAGCATAATGCTAATAATAAAAAATTAAATTATTACAAAAGATTTTTTATAATAATAAATATGGCACATTATAAGATATAACCAGTTAATAACTTTAGTTTTTTTAAATATTGAGCAAAATAATTTATAATAGTATACATATGATGTGTACACATTTTGAAATACAATTATTTTACCTAACAAAAAAAAGAAACTCAATATATTTCATTAATCTTAACCATTATTTATATTTATTACCAAAATTATCTAAAATAAAGATAATATATTAGAATAATTAAATCATTTATTATTTAATTCTACTATTTATTTTTAATTATTAATTAATTTATATTAAATAAATATCAAAAATATTTCTAATACTCAAAAATAATAATAAACTTCAAATAGTTTTCATATTTTTTAAAAAATAAGTATTATATATGATTAAGTTTTTATATCTAAAAAATTTTATAATTTTAATTATTAAAATTTAACTTTTATTAAATTATTTTTATCAAAATTTTCACTTTATCTTATTGTCTAACATATTCTCTCGATTACTTCTCTTCATATTTATCATTCACTTATTTGTCTTTTTATTCTATGTCTTTATATTATCCTTGGCCTCTTTATCACCCCTTCATTTTTGTTAATTTTTTTATTTCTTTTTTATTTCACTAATTTATTTATTCTCTCTATCATATTTATGTTCTCTCTTTTTTTCTTCATTAAATTTTTTCTCATCTCCTTGAATTGTTTTTTCTCTTTATCTTGCTCTTATCAATTTTTGATTTTTTTTCTCTTTTAAAAAAGTTATCTCTATCTTTATTGTTATTTTTTAAGAACATAAATTAACAAAATCTAAGAAATTTTTAGCATATCATATTGTAATATAAAATATTTATGAAAAAATATATTTTATTATTTATTATTTTTATGTCAATTAAGTTTTTAATGTTAAGAGTGTTGACAAAATAAAATCGTATATATTAATATCTTTGTTATTAAAAATAATAGTTCATGCAATATTTTTATATAAATACATTTTCTTATTGTAATATATTATGATTCATTATTTTTAGGGTAATAATCACAAAACTATGATTATTTTTCTTATACATATGTGACCAGATTACCATTATAGCATTAGATCGCATTAGTGCTCCAATATTAAGCTTGTTTAGTTGAGGGTACTTTAAGGATGGATGATTTCTTGAGAGTATTGTCACATATATTTTTTTATGGTATTCATTTTTTTAATGAACAATAATTGATTCTAAAAAAATGTCAATTTAAAAAAAATTAAATGATTATAAATCATAGTTTATAAGTATCATTTTTATAATTAAATTTTAATAATAAATTTATAACATTTGTGATAATTTTGTATAATAATATGTGAGACACATCATGTGATATAACAAAAGGATAACTTTAATATAGTTGAATATTGAGAATAATAACTTATTAAAAAGATAATAAATTAGATTTAATTTTATTTTTTAATATTATATTTATGTTGTGTATAGAATTTATTAAATATAAAAATATTAAATTATAAAAAAATAAGAAATCAAAACTTAAATAAATAATGTTAAATATTATTTAGTTCTAATGTCTATATTACATTTTTTATAAATTTAATTATTAAGGGTTTACTTTTGTTTAATTTTTTATCACATTTTTTCTTTTTATCTCAATGTCCATATGTTTCTCTTATTTTTTTCTCACTTATTATTATTCTATTATTTATCTCTTTATTTTTTATCTTCTTATATTCTTATTGGCTACTCTTTCTATTATCCATCTCATTTTTCTCATTTATCCCTTTTTAACTATTTTAGTTATTCTATCTATCTCTTTTATGTTCTCTCTTTTCTTTTTCTCTTTATTAACCATCTCTCATCTCTCTCCATTATTATTATATCTTTTTTATGTTATTAGTTAACTGAGCGACCCACGAGCCAGCTGTACGTGCATTTGGTTGGAATTTTGCAGATGTACTCGCCTAGCGATTAATCAATTTCTCGCATGGAAATTGGAATTTGTGCATTTGATTATGAACCCAGTGCATTAGTTTTTGTTGTGTATTTGTATTAAATTATTTTTATTATTTATTTCTCTTTAACACAATTTTTCACTTCCTTTCCTTCTATTATTACATTTTTATTTGTTTTTTTATTCTATATCTCCTTATATTAATCTAGGACTCGCTTACTCCTTTATCTTAACTATATTTTCATTTCTCTCTTGTACTCATTTATTTATTCTTTATATCTTTTTATGTTATTTTCTCTTTCTTAAATAAATATTTTCTTATCCCTCTATATTATTATTTTACTCTTTATTTTGCTTTTATCATTTCATTACCTTCTCTCTTAAAGAATAATAATCATTATCTCTATTATCTTTTTTAAGCTTATCATTTAAAAATATTTTGAGAAATCTCTGATGTTATATAGTTTAATACGAAATATATGTAAAAAATTATATTATTTTTATTATAAATATTTATTACGTATTTAATTTCTAATTTATAAGAAATGTAACATAAAGGAAAAAATTTTTACTTTGAATTATGTAATTTTTTTAAAATAATTATTTATGTAATAATTTGTTAATTTTATTTAAATAAAATAATTATATTATAATATATTATGATATATATAAGAAGCATAATTTTATTTAAAATTTAGAATATTGATAATTAAGAAAAATTTTATAAATGGTTCATTACTTTCAAAAAACATAATTACATAACTACGATATTGTTTCTTTTGTATGCATGTTCGACTACACCAGCATTTTCGCATTTGAATTTGTCAAAACTCCAAAGTTAGGCATTCTTGGGCAAGAGCATTGTTGCGACATGCGGCCTCTTTAGATATCTTTGTATTGTACATATGTTTTAAAAGCATTCTTCCTTTCAATAAACAAACATTAATTTTGATAACATTATAGTGTAAAAAAATTAATATAAGTGATAATTAATTTTTTAAAAAATATTTTGATTAAATTATTATCAATTCAGTATAATAATAATGGTAGAAAATCATTTCATATAATAAAATACTAACTTCAATTTAGTTAAAAATTAAGCAAAGTAATTTATATAAATTATAATAAATTTTAATAATTTATGTTTTTAATAGCATAGATATGCCGTTCATTTAACTTTTTAAACGTAGAAATATTATTTTATAGAATATAAGACATCAAAAATAATATTAAATTTATATTCAAATAATTTTTCAAATATTTTAATATTCTACAAAAATGATAATCAACAAATAATATTTTATTTTTCTTATTAATAAATATTATAAAAATTATATTACATATTATAAAAAGTATAAGTTCATTATTAATATTTAAATTTTTAAAATTGTTTTTCTTATTTTTTTCTCTTTATCTTAATTCTCTCATATTCCCTTACTTTTTTCTCTCTTTTATTATCATTCTCTTTTTTGTTCTTCATTCTCTATATGCCAATATTTTTCTTTGCCTCTCTCTAGCCTTTATCCTTCATTAATTTCTGATTTTTGTTCATTTCATTTTTTTATTTTTTTCTCTATCTCTTTTATGTACTTATTTTTGTCTTCTTATTTATTAAATAATCTCTCAACTATATCTATTATAATTTTTTTATTTATTTTACTCTTATGAATCAAGAAATTTCTCTCTCTCTCTCTCTTATGAAAAAAGTTTTTTTGTCTCTATTATTTTTTTATTTTTATTTATTAATAATATTTATGAAAACTCTCTTATTACATAGTTTAAAATATAATATTAATGATAATTATGTATTATATTATTTATTATTTTAGGTGATTTAATTTTTTAATATGATTGATAATTATGTATTTTAAAAAAGTACAAATTCCTAATAATTTATATTATTTTAGAAATGATTTTTATCATCGATGCCATAATTACACAACAATGATAATTTGACTTTTGCATGCATGCCCAACCACAAAAATATTATAGCAACGAATCCAAATTAGAACTTCAAAATTAAGCATTCTTAGGCAAGAGTGCTATTTGGATTGATGGCCCTTAAGAAGTTCTAATATAACACGTATTTTTTCATTGCATTCCTTTTTTCCATGATTGACACTTAATTTTAATATATACTAATGATAAAAAATTAAATTATTAAAGAAAATTTTCTATAACTACCTTTTTAATAATTGAAATTTCATAATAATTTTATAGCATTATTATCAATTTCATATAACAATAAATAAAACACATCATAAGATATAATAAATTAATAACTCTAGTTTTTTTAAAATATTGAGCAAAATAATTTATATCAACTACAATAAATTAGAATTAAGTTAAGTTTATAATAATGTATATATGATACGTATACATTTTTTAAAAAAAATTATTTTATCTAATAAAAAATAAGAAATCTCAAAATATTTCATTAACCTAAAACACTATTTATATTTATTATCAACATTATCTGAAACAAAGATAAAATATTAGAATAATTATATCATTTATTATTTAATTATACTTTTTATTTTTAAGTCTGAATTAATTTATATTATATTAATAGCTAAAATATTTCTAATATTCAAAAATAATAATAAACCTGAAATAGTTTTCATATTTAAAAATTGTTATGATTTTAATTATTAAAATTTAACTTTTATTAAATTATTTTTATAAATTTTTCTCGTTATCTTAATGTTTATCGTATTCTCTCAATTACCTCTCTCTACATTTATCATTCACTTAATTTTCTTTTTATTCTATAAGTCTTTATATTATTATTGACCTCTCTATCTCACATTTATCTTTGTTAATTTTTTTATTTCACTTTCTTTCACTTATTTATTTATTCTTGCTCTCATCAATTATTTTATTTTTTCTCTCTCTTTTAAAATAGTTATCTCTATTATTATTTATAAGAACATAAATTAACAAAATCTAAGGAATTTTTAGTATATCATATTTTAATATATAACATTTATGAAAAAATAATATTTTATTATTTATTATTTTTGTGTAAATTATTTTTTTAACTTTAAGAATGTTAACTTAAGAAAAGAAAATCATATATATTAATATCTATTTTATAAAAAATAATAGTATATGTAATTATTTTATATAAATACATTTTGTTATTATAATACATTATATTTCATTATTTTCAAGATCATAATCACAAAAATATGATTATTTTTCTTATACATTTGTGACCATATTAGCCTTATGGCATTAGATCGCATTAATGCTCCAATATTAAGCTTGTTTAGATGAGGGTAGTTCAAGGTTGGGTGGCTTCTTGAGAGTATTGTTACATATATTTTTTCATAGTATTTATTTTTTAATGAATAATAATTGACTTTAAAAGCATTTTAATTTTAAAAAAAAATTAAATGATTATAAATAATAGTTTATAAGTACCGTTTTGTAATTTAATTTTAATATTGAATTTATTACATTTTTTTGATAATTTTGTATAACAATATGTAAGACATATCATGTGATAAAACAAAACGATAACATTAATATAGTTGGATATTGAGGATAATAACTTATGAAAAACATAATAATATAGATTTAATTTTGGTTTAAAATATTATATGTATGTTGTGTATTGAGTTTTTTAAATATAGAAGTATTAAATTATTAAAAAATAAAAATCTACTCTTAAATAAATAATGTTAAACATTATTTATTTTTAATCTCTAGATTAAATTTTTGCAGATAAATATTAGAATAATTGTAATATCTAATATTTTATTTTTTAATCGATATTAAGGGTTTACTTTTATTTTTATCTGATATTTCCTTATTTATCTCAATGTCTCTATGTTTCTCTTATTTTCTTCTCACTTATTAACATTGTCTTATTTATCTCTTTATTTTTCTTCTTATATTCTTATCGTCTACTCTCTCTATTGTCCATCTCATTTTTCATATTTATCTCTTTTTAACTTTTTTATTTATTCTCTCTATCTCTTTTACGTTCACTATTTTCTTTTTCTCTCCATTAAACTATCTCCATCTTTCTTTTTTACTATTTTTCTATCTACCTTTAACTTATTAATCTTTGACTTTTACTCTTTTAAAAAATAGTTCTATGCTTCTCTTTTAAAAAATCTCCTTTTCAACTATTCAATTAATACATAGTCTAATATATATATATTTTTGATAAATATATATATTTTGTTGTTTATCTTTCTTACAAAATTTAGATTAGTATTTATATGAATTATGATATAAGGAAGGAAATTCGAATGTATTAGTGTCAATGTTATAAAAAATGATAGTTTATGTAATTATTTATTTATTTTATATAATTAAAAATTTTGATATACTAATATATAAAAATATATATAAAAACATAAACTTTATTCAAAAGTTTTTATATTTAATAACTAAAAAAATTTAGAAATAATACAACACCGTCAAAAAAATAAACATACTTCTATTTTTTACTTTTTGCACACATCTCTGACTACACTAGCATTATAGCACTCGATATAAGTAGAACTTCAAAGTTAATAATGCTTAGACAAGCATAGTGTGTGGAAGGGTGATCACTCGTAAAGTTGTATGATTGCTCATATTTTTTATATCATGTCTTTTTCAAATAAATGACAACTAATTTTTATAACAATATAGTTTAACAAAAATAATTATTATAAATGATAAATTATAATTTTTTTAAGTGATTAAATTTTAAAAAATAAATTTATGATATTATTATTAATTTGATATAATAATAATAAATAAATCATATTATATAATAAAATATTAAGTTAATATAGTTTATTAAAAAATTAAATATTTCTTTAATTATAATAATTTGGAATTAATTAATATTTACATTAACACATATATGTCGTACTCAAATTTTTCAATGTAGAAAAATTATAATATAGAACATTAGAAATTAAAACATTGTAATATTAATTGTAAAAAAATTGAAAATATTCATAATGTTATAAAATAGTAATAAGCATTAATTATTTTCATATTTTATCATTACTAAAATATATATATGATTAAATTATTATGTATCATAAATATTATAATTTTAATTATTTAGGTTTAACTTTTACTTAATGATTTGTCTCCATTTGTTTTCTAATTATCTTAATTTCTCCCCAATTTTCTCATTTTCTACACTTTCATATTATTATTATCTTATTTTTCTCTTTATTCTCTATATGTTAATATACTTCTTAGCCCCTCTATCTCTCTATGCTTTCCTTATTTACTTTCTCAATTCTTTCGCTTTTATTTTTTTATTTATTCTCCCTATCTTTTCTATGTTGTCTATTTTCTTTTACTTTTTACTGAATCGTATCCAATCTCTCTTTATTATTATTATTCTCTGTAATATATTCTTATCAAGCCACACTTTTTTCTCTTCTATGTAATAGTTATCTCCACCTTTATTATCTTATTTTCTACACATCAATTATCATTATTCAAAAAATATCTTTTGTTGCGTAATCTGATATATAAAATTTATGATAAATATTCGTTTTATTATCAATATTTACTAAGTAATTAAAATTTTCTTTGTAAAATGATAATATAATTAAAGAAATTCTTCTTAATTTTTGTTACCATTATCAAGAGTAATAGTTTATTTAATTTTTTTTATTATTTTATATAAATAAAATACTTATATTATAATATAATATGACATATATAATAAGCATATAAACATTTCTAGAAGTACATTTACTGGTTAATTTTAAAATGTTTTAAATGGTTCATTATTTTCGAGACAATAATCATGCAAATAAGACTTGTTGTGATTTCCATGCATTTTTGACCACACAAGAATTAGAATACATAATTCCATTGAGACTCAAATGTTAACAATGGTTGGGCTAAAGTCCGACTGTGATGGGCCACCTTTTGAAAGGTCATCATACTGCATGTATTTTTTCATTACACTCTATTTTTCTTATGAATGTAATTAATTTTAATAAGATATTTGAAATAAGGTTCTACCAGAAGAACGTGAATTACTATAAATAAAATTTTGACTTACTACAAAATATTTTAATAAAATATTTACAATAATTTTGATTAACGTTTAAAAAATATCTAAAATTCATTTTTTCATAAATTATAATTTTATTTTAAAAACTTATAGAGTTTTTCAAAAGTATTGTAAATAAAAAAAATCAACAACAATAAAAAAGTATTAATAAATAATTTTTGGGTGGTTAGGTTAATAAAACAAGCCTACGTCCATCGAAGAAAGAACTAGGAAAATAATTTACTATATAAGCGTTTCATATAAAGACAAGTATGCTAAACCTTCACAACAAAGAGATAGACTACTACAGTCTTATAATGAAATAAATGGGAAATGCTGTGACAGTAATATAGCGAAATAAAATGGGACAAAAAGAAAAATATTCAGCGACATAAAATTTAAATTAATACAACCAAAATCCTATGCTTGATGAAATCATGAAGAAAGCACAAGTATCTTAATTAAATAAATTTAATATAAAAAAATCAATAACTTAGCTTATTTTAGAAGGAAAAGAGTTTCATGAGTTTGACTGGTGAATAGCACAACAACGTATGAAAACAATGTTGGAAACGAGTTCCTAACGAATTTAACATTTTTCCTTTAGATCACATAATTTTTTCTATTTTTCTAATAATAATCTTACATTTACATAGAGTTTCCAACAACTAAAAGCAGTTATGAAACATCCAATTTAGATGTTAAAATTTTTGCAGGTTTTCAAATATTTTATTTAAGAAATCAATAAATAAATAACACTCCAACGGCTCCGAATAACGGCTAAAATTTCCATTGCACAGTAGCCGTTCAATCGGAATGGCCCTGGCCCGTTCGATCTCGAAAACTGAGCGATCAGACGGAGTAATCGAATATGTTCCTTTTTAAATATGAAAATTATCTAGTCCTTTAGATCAGGATTATGATCTAACAGTAGGAGTGAACATGGCCAGCTAAGGAAATACAGACCGTGCGATCACACCGTAGCTCGATTGGACGACTGTGACAATTTTCTATTCGAATGGGAAACTACGGCGGCGATCGTTCGATTTCGAACATGTGAGATCGGACACTGCAGATTAATCCTACAAGGTAGGAATTCACCATGTAGATAGTTTAGCATCGTTTGTCCTACTTGGTTTAATAGCATCTTACGTGCCTGCTTATATGTACGTTTGTACCCACACACTGCAGCGTCTTATAAACTTCACCTCCTCAATTAGTTACCCGAGTGACCATTGCGCCAGCTATACATACGTTTGGTTAGAATTTCGCAGACGTTATCAACTTGTCTCCGAGCAATTAATCAATTCCTCGAATGGAAATAGGAATTTGTGCATTTGATTATGAACGCAATGCATTAGCTTTTGTCGTGTATTTGTATTAAATTATTTTCGTAATTTATTTCTATTTAACACATTTTTTCACTTCATTTTCTCCTATTATAACTCTTTTACTTTTTTTATTCTATATCTCGCCTCGTTCACTCATTTACCATACCTACATTCTCATTTCTCTCTCTTTTACTCATTTATTTATTGAAAAATAAAAGTAATTATTTTGTTGTATCATATGCTGTGTCATATTTATTATTACATAAAATTGATAATAATGTTAATTGTTACTATTAAATATTAAATTTGTAATTATAAAGATTATTTAAATAATTTAATTTTTTAAAATTAACATGTTATTAAAATTAATTGTTAATCATCCTATTAGTAATCTATCCTAACAATGCCTAACTTTCGACTTCTAATAAGATCTAACACAATAATGATGGTGTGATCGTACATTCATGTAAAAGATAAATTATCAAAAATGTGCAATTATTGACTTGAAGATAACGAATCATTTCTAGGTAATCTAAATAATAAAGAATGTGAAATTTTTAAAAAAACATTATACTTATCATAAATCTATTAATATATTAAAATATTAACTTTTTTATTCATATAAAAAGTTAAAAAATTACATAAACTATTATTGTCAAAAATCTCGATAATAGTACATAAAATTTTTGTCTAATACATTATGATTCTTATAAATAAATAATTAATTTATGTTAGAATTATAAATAATAAAAAATCTAGTCATCATAAATATTGTATATTAAACTATGAAACTATGAGAGATTTCATAAACATTATTAATTGATGGACATAAAAAAGATAGTAGAGATCAAAATAAGTATTCTACATGAGAAGAAAGTCACGAATTGATAAGAGCAAAACAAAGAGAAAATTCAAAGTGAGAGAAATTAGAAATTAAAAAAGGATATAGATAAAAGAGAGGTAAAAAAGGAATAAGTGAGAGAATTTGAGAGATATTGAAATAAAGAGCAAAAATCGTATAAATTGGTAAAATAAAAGTTAAATATTAATAATAAAACTTATATATTTATAAAATATAATAAGTTAATCATATGCAATATTTACAAAAAAAAGATTTGAAAATTTTTTATCATTTATTATTCTTTAGAATATTATAAATATTTAAAAGTTATTTTGATTATTAATTTAATAATAATTTTTATCTTTAAAATGTAATAATACGATATTCTTATATTTAAAAATTTTAATACTAAACATATATATTCTATTATAAACATAAATTAATTCTCATTTATTATAATTAACATAAGTTATTTTCCTAAATATTTAACTAAATTAAAGTTACTATTTCTTTGTATCATATGATGTGCAAAATTGATAATTATATAAAATTGATAATAATTTTGTAATGTTATTTTGAAAACTTTAATATTAAATGGTAATTATGAAGTATCATTTATAACAATTTTTTAATGTTATAAAAATTGATTGTTGCTAATTAGAAAATAGAATTCTATAAAAACACATGTGCAACAATAGGATTCTTAAAGACATCAGTAATAGCAATACTATCTAGCCAAAGCATTCTTAAATTTCGACTTCTAATGGTATTAATTGCTGAAATACTGGTATAGTGGAACATGCTCACAAACAATGAAATATCATAGTTTTGTGATTATGTTTCTAATGGTAATCAATAATTTCTAAAATTTTCTAAATTATGAAGCCTACACACTTTTAATTTTAATTTATGCCTATTATATGTCATAATATAATGTAAATAAATTATTTTTGTTTTTAAAAAGTTAATAAAAAAAATTATATAAAATATTATTTTTGAAAAATTATACTACTAAATGAATTTTTCTTCCAATATGTCAATTTTCTTCTAAATTAAAAATTATGTTACATAATGAATATTAATGAATATTATTAAATGATGACCTAAAATAAAGATAATAGCATTGGAGATGATTATTCTATAAAAGAGAAAAAGTTAAGGATATATAAGTGCAAAATAGAGGGCAAAATAATTAATTAAAGAGATGAGTGATGACTTAATGATGATAAAAGAAAAGAGATAACATAAAGAAGATAGAGAGAATAAATAAAATGGTGAAACTAAGAGAAATAGAAAGTAAAGAATTATAGAATAATCAAAGTGCCTAAAAAAATATAAAGAGATAGTGAATGAAAGCACAAATAAAAGAGTGATAATAAGAGAGAGAAGAGAAGTAATAGATGTGTTAAATATTAATATAAGGAGAAATATGTTAGAAATCTAATTTAATAAAACTTAACTACTTAGTCTAAGAAGTTTGAGAATGAAACACATCTCAAAGGAATAATAAGAGAGAGAAAATAAGTAATTGAATGAGTTAGATATTAATATAAAAGAAATATGTCAAAAAAATAATTTAATAAAACTTAACTACCTAAATGAAATAGGTCAACATAGTGAACTACAATGGTTCAATGGTAAGTAAATCTGAACAAAGCACCAAATCAATTCAAAACATTTCATTTTTCGATCAAGCTACCAAAAATATCTTAGTAAATCAATAGCTAAATAAATGTGGCTCAAAATAAATAGGTCACCATTGTGTACCACAATGGTTCATTGGTAATTAGATCTTAACTGGTTCGACACCAAATCAATTCCAAAGATTACATTTTCTGATCAAGCAGCCCAAATTGACCTAGTAAATCAATAACCAACTTAATGCAGCCTATCAGTGACTGCTCTAGTTACTCGAATGCAAAACCAGCAAAGGACTGCTAATCAATTTAACTAAATGTTAACAGTTGTTAGAAAAATATCTATTAAGAGAAAACTAAATTCCAGTGAGTAATGTGGGACAAAACATGCAAACAATTTTGCACGATAAATTTTTAAATTGCGAGATTGATTTCCACAATTCGATCGCACATTTTCATGATCGAACGATCATTACTATATTTTAACTTTGCAATCACTAATTGTTTTAGCCATCCAATATCGTTATGTCGTGATCACACAATCCATACCTCTTTAACTGGATAGTTAAATCGTCTCATTAGATAGCAATTGTCATATAACAAACCTTATCAATTTTAGATTTATAAAGGAGTAGACTTGATGGCATTTGTTTGATCGCTAAGTTTTCATGATCAAGTGATATGGGATCATTCAGATCGAATTGGTACTATGCAATGACTATTTTAGCAATTATTTGGAGTTGATGGAGAGTTTTTTATTTCTTTATTTGTTAATGAAAATATTTGAAAAGCACCAAAAACTTTAACGACTAAATTTTTATTTTTGTAACAACTTTTAACCATTAAAAGTGCATATAAATTGGATGTTTTTTAAGAAAATAAGCAAAAACTTTTTTGTTCTCCTAGGAGAAAATATTAAGGTATTTAGTTGCTTGTTTTCATCATCGTTCACATATACTATTGTGGCATTTGCTCATCAAACTCTTGAAATTTTTTTACTTTTCAAATGAGATAAGTTGTTAATTTTCTAGATCTTTAATTCATTTAATTAAGAATAATATTTTAGTTTTATTGATTTTGATTTTTGTTTGCTGAATGTTTTTCTTTTTTGCCATTTTATTTTGTTGTAAGGCTATAGTAGCCTTTCTTTTTTATTTCGTTGTAAGCCCGTAGTAGTCTATCTCATTTGTCACTTTCTTGTAAAGGATTATCTTAACCATCTTTTGAGAAAAAGTTTATATTATTTTATGTTTCCTAGGTTTCTTGTTGGAGTCGACATAGGCTTGCTTTTTAAGTCGAACAACATGAAAATCGATTGCATACATTTTTAATTGTAAGACTTCTAAAAAATTTAATTGATTTTTCAATTACAAGACTTCTAAAAAACTTACTATGTTTAAAAAAAATTAAAATTCATATAAAATCACTTTTATATATCTCTTTTAAGCTTAATTTAAAATTACTATAAATGTTATATTGAAATATTTTTTTATAAATCGAAGTTTTATTCATAGCAATTCACCGCCCCTATTGTTAAACATTGCTTCAAACATCTTATAAAATTAATTGTCTTTAATATGAAAAAGGAGCAGTATCAAACAAATATTTACAAAATGAGCACATCTGAAGAGGTTGCCCGTCCCATTAGTATTGTAACCCAAGCATGATTAACTTTGTAGATTTAATGGAATCCAATGCAATATTGTTGTCATGGTCAAAAATAGAGGCAAACAAATCATAGTTGCATGATTAATTTAAAAAAAATGAACTATTTAAAAAAGATTCTAAATTAAAAGGTAAATACAATTTAGAAGTTTTTGTATGTTAATTATATCTGGCATATTATATTATTATATTGATATTATATGTATACAAAAGAAATAAAAGATTATATAAACTATTACTTTTGATACTGTAGATATTTATATAAGTGAATTTCCTATAGTATATTATTATTCTTACAAATAAAAATTTAAATTATTTAATAAACATAAATAATAAAATATGTATTTATCATAAATATTATATATTATATTATGTAACATAAGATATCTCTTAAATATTGGTAATTAATTAGTTGAAACAGAGATAATGAAGATGGACATAACTATCTTAGAAAAAAGAGATATTCAAGGTTTGATACGAGCAAAGTATAGAATAAAATAACAATAAAGTGTGATAAGAGATGATTTAATAAAGAGCAGAAAGAAAGAGAGCACATAGAAGAGATAGAAATAATAAATAAAATAATAAATGAAAGATAAATGAAAAAGTTGAGTAGGATAATAGAGAGAGAGGCATGCCAAGAAAATATAAAGAGATAAAGAGTAAAGAGATAAATAAGAGATTGATAACAAAAGAGAGAAAAAATGAATGAATAATAGAGAAATTGAGATAAAGAAAGAAACGTGACAAAAATAATTAAGTAAAAGTAAAATTTAAATAACTAAACTTATAATATTTATAAATAATAAAATGTTAATTATATACAATATTTAATTATAAGAAAAAATTTAAAATATTTGAGATTTTTTATCAATTAAGAATATTACAAATATTGAAAATATTTTGAAAATTAAAAAATATTATTCTAATATATAATATTATGTAATATATTTTTAGTATATTAAACAATTCAACACATAGCTTATATATATAGTTATAAAAATATATTAATGATAATATATTATAATTTATAAACTTTATTTTACTTAATATCAAAATAAATTAAAATTTCAATTTTTTATATCATAATATGTGTCTTATTTATTATTATATTAAATTAATAATAATATTTTAAAGTTTTTTTGAAATGGTAATTACTAAAATTATAATTATAAATTAACTTTTGAATCATTTTTTTAATTAAAATGTAATAGAAATTAATTATGAATATTTACAAAAAAATGTTATCAAAAATTACGCAAGAAGAGGAACCATAAGAGGTCATTCATCCCAATACTATGTTTTTTCAAGCATGCTTAATTTTTGAGTTCTATTAATATCATGTGCTATAACGCTAATGTGGTTAGACAAGCATGCAAAAGAAAAAAAAATTGAACTTATTCTATTTATTTTTTTAAGGTAATGAATTATTTCTTAAATTTCTATAATTATCAAGCATATTTTCTTCTAAAAAAAATTTATGCTCTATATATAAGTCAAAATATGTTATGATATGAATATTTTATTTATATGAAATAAATTAAACAAAATAGATAGACTAATATTTTTGACAATGTTGACATCATTACATAAGAAGTTATTTCATTATATTATCATTCTTATAAATAAATAATTAAATTACAAAATTAATATAATTAATAAAAATATATATTCATAAAAAATATCAGATATTAGATCATATTAGAAAATATATCTCTTAAATATTTTAAAAAGGGAAAGTTATGAATTAATAAGGGAAAATTGGATAGGAAAATAATAACAGAGAGTGATGATTAAATGAAGAAGAAAAAGAAAGAACATAAAAGAGATTTATAGAATAAAAAAAAATTAAATATAGGGAATATAGAAAATAGAGATTTACAATAGATATAGGCAAGAATAATACAATGATATAAAGAATGAAAAGATAAGGGTAAAATTAAGAGAGAAGAAAGTTAGAGAATTTGGGAGAACTAAGATAAAGACAAAATGATAGAAAATATTAAATAAGAGCAAAAAATCAGTAATAAAACATATAATATTTAGTAATTATTAAAAGTTAATCCTATTTAGTATTTAATAATTAAAAAAATATAAAATTTATTATATGTTCATTATTATTTTTAGATATTAGAAATATTTGAAGAATATTTTAACTTTTAATTTAATATAATTTTTTCATCCTTTAAATTAAAAAATTGATTAAATAATAAATATTGCAATAATTCTTTCATATTACCTTTATGTGATGTAATATAGATATTAAGGTTAAATAATATTTAATACTAATAATTTAATTTTAGATTTTCAAAATTTAATAATTTAATATGACAATATTGAAAAAATTTAATCTTAGAATATATATAATCTATTATAAAGATAAATTAATTCTATTTTGTTATATTTTTATATGTATTTTTCTCAATTTATTTCATAATGAGACCGTAGTAGTCAGTCTCATTTGTCTCTTTGTTAAGACGGTTTAACCTACTCAACTTTTGATGAAAGACTTATATTATGTGGTGTTTATATTGTTTTTTCTTTTATTGCACATTTGCTTGTTTTATGATCCAAATGACCTTAAAATTGATTACGTATAATTTTAATTATTATTGATTTTTCAATTACATGACTTTTGTAGAACTTAATGTGCTTTTAAAAAAATAAAAAATTTATATAAACTCACTTTTATATATTCCATAAACTTTATTAAAAATTAGTATAAATTTTATATTGAAATATTTTGTAATTAAAAAAAGTTTTATTCTAAGCAACTCACCCACTTCTACTGAACCTCACTACAAATGTCTTGTTAAAATTAATTGTCTTTCATAAGAAAAATGAGTGTTGTGAAAAATATGTGGAACATGAGGATTACTCATGGGTGACCTAACCCAGCAATACTCTTGCCCAAGCAATCATAGCTATGGAATTTGATGGGATCGAGTGCTATAATGTTGGTGTGGTCACAAATGCATGCCAAAGACAAAAAATCATAGTTGTATAATTATTGTTTTAAAAATAATGGACCACTTAAAAAAGTTTCTAAATTAACAAGCAAATGTACTTCCAAAAATTTTTATATGCTTATTATGTCTATCATATAAAATTATAATATCAATATTTATTTATATAAAAAAATTAAAAATTAAATAAACTATTATTTTTGATAATATATACATTAATACATAAGAATTTCTTCCATTATATTACCATTTTTATAAATAAAAATTAAATTAATTCATAAATATAAATAATAAAATATATATTTATCATAAATATTAGATATTAAATTATGGAACATAAGACATCTCTTAAATTTTTATAATTGAAGTGCTAAAAAAGGTGATAATGAAGATGGAGGTAGCTATCCTATAAAATAGACTCATTTATTGATTACAACAAACAAGAGAAAAAATAATAATAAAGAGAGATGAGAGAGGGTTTAATAAAGAGTGAACATATATAAAGAAAAAGGAAAGAGCCCAAGAAAAACTTGAGATAGAGAATAAAGAGACATAAAAGCATCATGATTAGAGAGAGCAAAAAAAGAGAAAACATTACAAACATTGAGATAAAGAGGAAGAGGAGAAAAAATAATTAAGCAGAGTGAAAATTATATAAACACATTTTTATATATTTTTAAACATTATTTTAATTATTATAAAAATTATTTTGAAATATTTTTTTAATAAATCAAAGTTTTATTCATGACAATTAACCCATACCTCACTGTACTTCAATTCAAACATTGCATTAAAATTAATTATCTTTCTTGAAAAAATGAGTGCTATGAAAAAATATGTGCAACACATAAACATCTCAAGAGGTGACCCATCCCATTTGTACTCTAGCCCATGCTTAACTTTGGAGATTTAATGTGATTTAGTGTTATAATGCTCATGCGATAATAAATGTATGCAAAGGAAAAAAAATGATAATCACGTGATTATTGTTTCAAAATAACGAATAATTTAAAAATCTTCTAAACAAATAATGAAATAAACTTTAAAATTTTTTATATACTTAATATAACTATTGAATTATATAATAATATTAATAATTTATTTATATAAAACAAATAAAAAAACTAAATAAGTTATTATTTTTTGTAATATGATGTTAATACATATAAATTTTTTTCAATATATTATTATTCTTATAAATAGAAAAGAAAATTACTTAACAAATGTAAATAAAATATATATATTTATCATAAACATTGTACTTTAGATTATGAGACACAAGTTAGTTTTTAAATGCTGGTAATGGATGAGCTAAAAAAGAGATAATGAATATGAAGATAACCATCCTATGAAAGAGAAATAGATAAGGATGATAAGAGCAAACTAGAAAATAAAATGATAACAAAGGAAGATAATAAACAATTTAATAAAGACAAAAAAGTAAAGGCAGAACTTAGAAGTGAAAGAAATAACAAATAAAAAAATAAAAGAAAGAGAAATGAAAAAGTAGAGAAGGACAGTAAATAGAGAGATAGAGGCCAAGAAGAACATAAAGATACAGAATAAAGAGATAAATAAGAAAATGATATTAGAAGTGTACAAAAAATGAGAAAAAGAGAAAAATGATAAAATTATTAAGTAAATATTAAATCTAAAGAATTAAACTTAGATAATATATATTTTTCATAAATGTTATATGTTAAACTATGATATATGAGAGATGTTATAAATTTTGTTAATAGATGTGCTTAAAAAAAGATAATAGAAATAGGGATAACTATTTTAAAAGAGAGAAAAAAAATAATGGCTTGATAATTGTAAGAAAAAGAGGAAAATAATAATAGAATGAGATGATGGATGATTGATTGAAGAATAAAAGAAAAAAGACAACAAAAAAGAGATAGAGAGAATAAATAAAAAAGTGAAAGACTAAGAGATTATTAAATATTAATTGATAATAATGCAATATGAAAAAAATGTTACAACATTATTATTAAATATTAATTACTAAATTTGTAATTGCAAACTTTATTTTTAATAATTTAAATTTTTTATTTTAATGTGTTTTTAAAATTAATTGTCACACATTTAAAAAATATTATAAAAAAATATGTGCAACTGAAGGACTTCATAAGAGGCTGCTTATCCCAATAGTACTCTTGCCTATGAATGCCTATCTTCATAGTTCTAATGAGATCCAGTGTTATAATGTTGTGGTCATACAAGTACGCAAAAGAAAAATTATCTTAGTTGTGTCGTTATTGTCTTAACGATAATATATCAATTATAAATAATCAAAATTATGAACTAAATGTGATTATTAAAGAAACTATGCTTGTCATATATGTCTTAATTTGCTTTAATATTAATATAACATTTATATAAAATTAATAAAAAATTTACATAAATTATTATTTTAAATAATTTTAATACAAAACATTTTATTTGAATATGTTATAATTCTTATAAATAAAAAACTAAATAAAGTAAAAATTATAAAAATAAAAATTCTTATTATCATTAATATTTTATACTAAATAACGTAATATGAGAGATTTCAAAAATACAATTTATTAATGGACATAAAAGTATATAATAAAGATTCAAATAATTATTTTATAATAGGGAGAAAGTTAATAATTGATAAGAGTAAAACAAAGACAAAAATAATAATAGAGGTAAATGAGATATTTTTTAGTATAGGAGACAAGAAAAAGGATAACATAATGAAGATAGAGAGAAAAAAAATAAAAAGTAAAAGGGAGAGAAATGAGAAATTAAAAAGGAATAGAGGTGTAAGAGATGTGAAGAAAAATATTAGAAAAGAGTGATTGAACAGACAAAAAAAAAGAATAACAATAGGAGAGAGAAAGAAGTCAGAGAATGTGAGAGACATTGAGATAAAAAGAAAAAATATTAAAAAGAATTAAATTAAGATTAAATATTAATAATCAAACTTATTATAAAATATAATAAGTTAATCTTATGTAATATTTAATAATAAAAAGTATAAAAAATATTTTTTGTTTATTATTATTTTAAATTATCACAAATATTTAAAAACTATTTTGATTATTAATTTAATATTATCTTTTATCAATAATAATTTATGCATAATATTTATGTATTTAAAAAAATTAATACTCAACATATATATACTATTATAAATATAAATTAATTCTTATTTATTATATTTGATATATGTTATTTTGCTAAAAATTAAACTAAAAGTTATTATTTTATTATATCATATGATGTTCCATATTTAAAATTATAAAAAATTTATAATAATATTATGAAGTTACTTAAAAAAATATATTACATAATTGTAATTTAGAAATATCATTTATGATAATTTTTTAATCTATAATATTATAAAAATTAATTATTTCTAATTAGAAAAAGGAATACTAATAAACAAATGTGCAACATTGGAACATTTAAACAGTTCACCAATCATAATACTACTCTTACCCAAAAGTGCTTAACTTTAAAGTTTAAAGGACATCCATTACTAGAATGTTGGTGTGGTAGAATGTTCTTACAAAAGAGAAAATATTATAATTGTGTGATTATTGTTTTTGTGGTAATAAACTATTTCTAAAATTTTCTAAATTATCAAGCATATATACTTTTATATAAATTTTTTTCTTAATATATTTGCAAAAATATAATATATTTTTTTCTATTTTTTATAAAATGTTTAAAAAAGACTACTATTTTAGAAAAAGTAAACATATTATCAATTTAACTGTTGTTCAATTATATTACCCTTCTTTGAAATTAAAAATTAAATTATGTAATAAGTATTAATAATAAAGTATATATTTGTCATAAATATTATGTATTAAACTATACAACATAAGAGATTTCTTAAATACTATCTAATGATGGGCCAAAAAAAAGATAGTATATAAGAAGATGATTATTCTATAAGAAAGAGAAAATTAGCATTAATAAGAGTAAAATAAAGAGAAAAAATTATAATGGAGAGAGAAGAGAGATGATTTAATAAAAAACAAAATAAAAAAGAGAGCTTAAAGAAGATATTGAGAATAAATAAAAAGGTTGAATAGAGAGAAATGAGAAAGTAGAGAATGATAGGAAAATGAAAAAGGCCAAGAAAAATATAAAAAGATATGGAATTAAAACGCAAATAAGAGAGTGATAATAACTGAGAGAAAGAAAGTAAAAGAATGTCTTAAACATTAACATAAAGAAAAACATGTAAGAAAAATAATTTAATAAAATATAATTTTGTAATATAAGAGGATTGAGAATAAAAACCAAAATAAGTGAATGATAATAAAATAGAGAAAGGAAGTAATAGAATGCGCTAGATATTAAAATAAGGGGAAATAGGTTAGAAAAATAATTTAATAAAACTTTATTGCCCAATGTAAACGGACCAGCATTGTGAACCACATGGTTCAACAGTAAGTGGATCTAAATGAAGCACCAACTCAATTCCAAACATTACATTATTTGATTGAGCAAACAAAAATGAATTAGCAAATCAATAACCAAATAGAAGTATCCTAAAATGAATGGGCCACCATTATGAACCAAAACAATTCAACGGTAACTAGTTCATAATGGGTTCAACACCTAATCAATTTCAAAAATTTCATTTCTTGATGGAGCAATACAAATCGATAAAGTAAATGTGTCCTCATTGTGAATCGCAATGGTTCAATGTTAAGTAGATCCAAACGAAGCATCTAATCAACTCTAAACATTTCATTTTTTGATAAAATAAATGATGATGACCCTATAAATTGATAACCAAAGTAAATCATCCTAAAATGAGTGGGTCACCATTGTGAACCAAAATAGTTGAATTGTAACTAGATATGAAAGGGTTTGACATCTGAACAATTTAAAAAATTTTATTTGTTGATCGAGTAACTAAAATCTAACAAGTAAATTTTTCACCATTGCGAATCGCTACGATTCAATGGTAAGTAGATCTGAACGAAACACCCAATCAATTACAAACATTTCTTTTTTTTAATCGAATACTAAAACAACTAAATAAATTAATAACCAAATAAATGCAAACTAAAATGAATGGGTCACCATTGTGAACTGAAATTTTTCAATGGTAACTTCATGGGTTTGGCACCCAATGAATTTAAAAAATTTCATTTATCAATCGAGCAACAAAAATCAGCGAAGTAAATGGGTCACTATTGTGAACTACAATGGTTCAATGGTAACTAGATCTAAACAAAGTACCCAACCATTTCCAAACATTTCATTTTTTTATCGAACAATTGAAAATGACTCAGTAAATCGATAACCAAATAAAAGCAGCCTAAAATGAATGGGTCACCATTTTGAATCGAAATAGTTCAATGGTAACGAGATGTAAATGGCTTTGACACCCAAAAAATTTCAAAAATTTCATTTGTCAATAGTACGATCTTTATTTCTTCTATTGGATAGTTAAATCCCATAGTCATATTGTGATTTAATGGTCCGAGAGCATTCGTATCTAACAACTACTATACAACGACTTTTTTAGCAGTTATTTAGAGCCCTTGGAGAGTTTTTACTTCTTTATTTGCTAATGAAAATATTTCAAATGTGCTAAAGGCTGTATATTTTAAATTGTGTATTTAGTAACTACTTTTGGCCATTACAAATGCATATAAATAGGAGAGTTTTGCATAAAAATAAGAAAGTAATTTTATGTGATGCAAATACAAAATATTAATGTCGTTAACAACCCGTTCCATCATCGTTTTTATAAGGTTTTGCGTTTTTCACTCGTCAAACTTTTTAAATTCTTTTCCTTCTCAATTGAGCTATGCTATTAATTTTCTTGATCTTTAATTCATAATTAAGATACTTGTGTCATTTAATTACTTCATCAAGCATGGTTTTTTGGTTGTAATTGTTTTGATTTTTATTCACTGATAGCTTTTCTTTTGTTACCATTTTATTTCTTTGTAAGGCTAAGTTGTCTGTCATGTTTATTTCATTGTAAGAAACATTGTAGTCTTTCTCTTTTGTCACTTTGTTGTGAGAGTTTAGCCCACAAGTCTTTTAATAAAAGATTTATATTACGTTGTGTTTGTCATTTTTTTCTTGGAGTGGACGTAGACTTGTTTTATAAGTCGAACAACCAAAAAATCGATTGCATATATTTTTAATTATTGTTGATTTTTACATCATAAAACTTTTATAAAACTTAATATGTTTTTAAAATAAAATTAAAAATTTATATAAACATGCTTTTATATAATTTTTAAAATTTATAAAAAATTACTATAAATATGATATGAAAATATTTTCTAACAAATCAAAGTTTTATTCATAGCAATTGGACCCCATTTATCTAAGTCCCACTTCAAACATCTTGTTAAAATTAATTATCTTTCATGAGAAAAATGTGCACTACAAAAAAAATGTGCAACATAAGGACTTCTCAAGAGGGTGACCCATCCCATTAGTACTCTAGCCAAGCATGCTTAGCTTTGGACATTTAATTCGATCGAGTGCTATAATGCTCGTTCAAACCTAAATGAATGCAAAAGAAAAAAAATCATAATTGTTTGAATGTGGTTTTACAATTAATGAATCACTTAAAAAGTTTCTAAATTAACAAGTAAAAAAAATAAAACGAATAATATGTTTATTATATCTATTATATTATATTATATTATCAATATTTTATTTATATAAAACAAATAAAAAACAAACATTTCTTTTTGATATCGTAGTCATTAATACAAAAACTTTTTCTATTATATTATCAATTTAATAAATAAAAAATTAAATTATTTAATAAATATAAATTATAAATATACATGTATCATAAATATTATATATTAGATTATGTAACCAAAGATAACTTTTAAATTATTGCAGTTGATGAGCTAAAAAAGATATTAAAAATGAAGATAACTATTCTATAAAAGAAAGAGTCATGGATTAATAAGAGAAAACTAGAAAATAAAATTATAATAAAGAGATAAGAGATGATTTAATCATGAGCAAAAAAAAGAGAGAATATAAAAGAGATAGAAATAGCTAATAAAAATATAAAAGATAGAGAAATAAAAAAGTAGTGATGGATAATAATGAGAGAAAGGGCAAAAAAATTTAGATATAAAAATAAGAAGATAAATAAAAAAATCGATAATAGGAGAGAGAAGAAAATGAGAGAATATTAGAGACACTAGGATAAGGAAAAAAGTGAGAAAAATCATTAAGTAAAAGTTAAATAAAAAAGATTAAACTTGTAATATTTATAAATTATTATATATTAATTATATATTATATTTAACAATAATAAAATATAAAAATAAATTTATGTTTATTATTATTTTACATTTTTACAAATATTTAAAATATTTTTACATTTCATAAAATATTATTTTAATTTCTAATATTCTATAATATCATATTTCTATATTGAAAAATTCAACAAAGGGCATCTATATACAATTCTAAACATATATTAATGGTAATTTATTATAGTTAATATAAGTTATTTTGCTAAATATTAAAATAAATTACAATTGAAACTTTATTATGTCACATGATGTATCATATTTATTATTATATTAAATTAACAATAACATTTTAAAGTTAGTTTTAAAAGTTAATTACTATAATTGTAATTATAAATGATGTTTTATAATAATGTTATTTTCAATTACAATATATTAAAAATTAATTATCAATAATTAAAAAAAGAATGTTATGAAAAGATGTGCAACAAAAGGAGTTTGTATAAGGAAACCCATCCCAATAATATGCTTTTTCAAGCAGCATAACTTTCGTGTTCTAATAATATTAGGTGCTATATTGCTAATGTGGTCAAACATGCTTGAAATAGAGAAAAAGCATTGTTGCCTGATTATTTTTTTAATTTAATGACTAATTCTAAAATTTTCTTAATTATCAAGCATATACATTTTTAAATAAAATTTATGCTTCATATATAAGTTGTAAAATATTATGATATAAATATTTTATTTATATGAAATAAAACAACTCATATAAACTAATATTTTGTATAATAATCAATAGAAAAGATTTATTTAATTTTCTTATCATTCTAATAAATAAAAAATTAAATTACATAATAAATATAGATAATAAAATATGTATTTGTTAAAACAATTATATATTAGATTATGTGAGACAATATATCTCTTAAAATGAAAGAATGATAATATGGGAGAATATAGTGTGAGAGAATTTGTTACATTGAGATAAATAGAATAAAGTAAGAGAAAAAATTAAATAAAATTAAAAAACTAAATAATTAAATATATAATTTTTATAACATATAATAGTAAATCATATAAAATATCTTAAAAAATAAAATATAAAAGCTTTTTTAGATTTATTATTGTTTTAGAGCATTATAGGTATGTAATTTTTTTGTAGTTAATAAAATAATATTTTAAAATCTAATTTTTTTATAATATCATATTTCATCATTTAAAAATTTGACGTACGTTATGTATAAACTATTATAAATAATAATTAATTCCAAATTATTATAATTAATATAATTTATTTTTATTAATAGTAAACAAAATGAAATTGAATATTTTATTATATTATATGGTGTGCCATATTTATTTTTATATTATATTAATAATAGTATTACAATTTTTTTTTAAAAAATTAATTACTTTAATTTAATTATAAGCTATTATGTATAGTAATTTATTCATTTTATAATTACATTGTTAGAAAAATAAATTATCATTCATTAAAGAAATAGATGCTAATAAAAAATAAAAGCAACAATATCTATTTTCCGAAGGCCACCCATCCCAACACCATGGTTGTCTAAGCATGCATAACTTTTGTGTTTTAATGATAACAAGTGTTATTTTGTGTGGTCACATATGCATGCAAAAGAAGAAAAAAATAGAAGTGTGATTATTTTTTGAATGCATTGCATTATTTTTAAAGTTTTTAAATTATAAAGCATACAAACTTTTAAAAGAATTTTTATGACATATATATATAGTAATATATTATTATATCAAATTTTAGTAATATGAAATAAAGAAAAAATAAACTATAATTTTTTATGACTATGTCATTAGAGAGATGTCTTTAATAATATTAATTTATTAGCTAATAAAAGATTATGGAGATAGAGATAACTATTTTTTAAAAAGAGAAAACAAAGGATTAATAAGAGAAAAATAGATAGAAAATAAATAATAGAAAGAGATGAGAGATGACTTAACAAGGATGAATAGAATAGAGGGAACATAAAAGAGAGAGAATAAATAAAAAAGTTAAAATAAGAAAAAAGAGAAAAATAGAGATGGATACTAGAGAGGCCAATAAGAATATAAGGAAATAAAAAATGAGAAACAAACATTAAATAGTAAATGTTATAATAACTTTAATATATCATATAAATATGATGTAATATAAACATTAAAAATAAAAAATATTTAACACTAATTATTTATGTTTACATTCCTATAGTTTTGAAATTTAATATTACTATATTTAAAAAAATCTATACACAATATATGTATACTTCTGCATACATAACTTTATTCTACTTTATTATGTTTTTTATAAGTATTTATTTTTTGAATAATAAACTATATTAATGTCATTGTTTTGACATATCATGTGATGTGTCATATTTATTGTTATATGAAACTGATCAAAATATTATAATGTTGTTATTAAAAATTAATTTTGAAAATATGCACAACAATACTCTCAAAAGGATACCCATCGTAAAACTACTATTGCCTAAGCAAAAATAATGTTATAATATTAATATTTTAGATATATAAAATAAATTTAAAAAATTAAATAAACTAATATTTTTTATAATAATGACATTATTAAATATAAAAAACTAAATATATATTTATCATAAATATAATATATTAGATTATGCAACACAAGACATTTTAAATCTTGATAATTGATGAGCAAAAAAAGATAATAAAGTTGAAGATAACTATTATTTAAGAGAGAGAAAGTAATGAGAATATAAGAGTAAAATGAAGAGAAAAATAATAATAAAGAGAGATGTTGGATTATTTAATAAAGTGGGAAAGAATAAAAAAGAAAATAGTAAAGCTAGAAAGAATAAATAAAAAATGAAAGAAATAAATGAGAATTTATAGAATGTTAAAAGAGAGATATAGTATAAGAATAATATACAAAAAAGAGAATAAAGAGAAAAAATAAGAAATTGATAACATGTGAGAAAAGAATGTGAGAGAATTTAAGAGACATTGAGATAAATTGGAAAAAGTGAAACAAATAATTAAATAAATGTTAAACCTAAATAATTAAAGTTATAATCTATATAATATATAATAAGTTAATAATATACAATATTTAATAAAAAAAATATAAAAATGAATTGAAGCTTAGTATTTTTTTAAAATATTATAAATATTTAAAACGAATTTGATGATTAATAAAACAATATTTTTAATTTCTAAATTTTTATAATATTATATTTTTATATTTAAAAATGCATAATACAACATATGTGCTATTGTGAATATTAACTATTTCTAAATTATAATAATTAGTAAAAAAATATTTTTCTTAATTTTAAACTAAATTGAATTTAATATTTTATTATATGATACAATGTGCCATAGTTATATATTAAATTAACAATAACAATACAATGTTTTCATTAAAATTAATTACAAAATTTTTTTATAAACTATTATTTATAATAATTTTTTTAAATTACAATGTTAAGAAAACTAAATGTCATTTATTAGAAAAATAAATTCTTTTATAAAATATGAGCAACAATATGACTTATTAAGAGGTCCCCAATCCAAAACTACATTAGTCTGAGCAAATTAACCTTGGAGTCCTAATGACATTTTGTGTTAAAATGCTAGCATGGTTGCATATGTTATGTAAAATACAAAAAATGGAAGCTTGATTATGTTTTGGAAGGTACCACACTATTTCTAAAAATTTTTAAATTACTAAGCATAAAAACTTTTAAATAAAGTTTATGTTTTTTAATTTATTGTAACGTATTATTATTTCTAATTACATGAAATAAATAAAAAATAATATAAACTATCATTTTTATATCATTAGCATTGATACATAATAATATCTTTCATAATATTATTATTGTATAAATTAAAATTAAAATTAAAATTTTAAAATAAATATAAATAAAAAATATATATTTATCGAGAATATTATATATTAGACATTTTCATAAGAGATCTCAAAAATATTACTAATTAATTAGTGAAAAATTGGTGATGGAAAAATAGATAGAAAAATAATGATAAAGAGAGATGAGAGATGACTTAACAAAGAGAAAACATGAAGAAAGAACATAAAAGAGATTAAGAGAATAAATAAAAAAGTAAAAAAGAGAGAAATAAGAAAAATGAGATGGATACTAAGAGATAGAGCCCAATAAGAAAATATGGTGATAAACAATAAAGAGACAAATAAAAGAACGATAATAAGTGAGAGATGAAAAGAGAAGTTTAGAGTCATTAAGTTAAAGAGAAAAATGTTAGAGAAAATATTAAATAAAAGTAAAACCTTATTAATTAAACTTATCATTTCTATTAAATATTATAATTTAATCATATATAATATTTTATTAATAAAAAAACTTTTTTAAGTCTGTTATTGTTTTTGAATATTAAAAAAATTAAATAATATTTTGACTATTTCTTTTATGTTAATATTTTTCATACCTAAATTTAATATATTTTAAAAATATTTTCTTTATATGATCTAATATACATAGTAACAAGAATAATTTTTAAACTAATTATTTAATTTTAGATTTCAATTTTTTATTATTTAATATTAATATCTTTTAAAAATTTTATGCATATCATATATATATTATTATAAACATAAATTAATTCTAATTTATTATATTTTTTTAAAAGTTAGTTTTTCTTTATTAAATTATATAAAACCTATTATTTTATATAATCGTGTGATATGTCACAGTTATTATTACTCCAAGATTGGTAAAAATGTTTTAAACTTTTTATTAATAATTAATCATAATAAAGATATTTATAAACTATAATTTATAGTCATTTAATATTTTAAAATTAACATGCTCTTAAAACAAATTATCATTCCTTAGAAAAATGAATACTATGAAATAATATGTACAACAACACTCTCAAAAGGTCACACATCCTAGAGCAACTCCCAACCCATAAGTTAAATGTTAGAGTACTAATGAGATCGAGTGCTATAAAACCAATGTGGTCACATATGTATTAACAAAATTATCATAATTGTGTGATTATTGGCTTGAAAAATGAGAATTGTAATATATTATAATAATAATATTTTATTTATATAAAATAAAAAAATGACATAAACTCTTCTTTTTTATAACATAAATTCTAATACATATAATTTTCTTTTGTTAGGTTGTCAGTGTTATCATTTAAAAAATTAAATTTTATAAAAATAATAAATAACAAAGTATTATCTTTTAACAACTATTATATTAAAGTATGATTTATGAAAAATTTTCTTAATTTTTTTCGGTTAATTTTTTTTAAAATGAGATATTAGAGATTGAGATAACTATGTTAAAAGAGAAAAAATCACTAAATAATAAGAGCATGATAACGATAAAAATAACAATAAAGAGAAATGAGATATAATTTAATAAAGAAGAAAAGAAAAAGGTGAACATAAAAGAGATGGAGAGAATAAACAAGTGAAAAAGATAGAAATGAGAAAGTAAAAAGGAATAAAAAAAGAGGGTAGCCAAGAAAAATATAAGGACAAAGAATAAAGAGGTAAATAAGTGAATGATAATAATATAGAGAGAAAAGTGAAAGAATATGTTAGACATAAGAATAAAGAGAAAATACTAGCAAAAAAAATTTAATAAAAGTGAAATTTTAATAATTAAAAATTATAATATTTATTAAATAAAAAACTTAAATCATATATAAAATTTTTATTTTTTTTAAATATTAAATATTTTTTACATATATTATTATTTTAAAATATAACAAATAGTTTGATTATTAATTGAATATAAATTTTTTTATGATTAAAAAATTAAAAAATAAAATAAATAATAAGTAATTTTATTGTTCATATATATTATCTTTCTTTGAAATAATATGAATAATAAATATAAATACCCCTTAATATTAGTAAAATAATTTTAGTTTTCTGATTTTTTGTAACATAATTAAGCTTTATTTAAAAAATCTATACACATCATATGCATAATATTATAAACTTAAATCAATTATAATTTATTATAATTGACATAAGTTATCTTGCTTAATATTACACAAAATTAAAGTTATTATTTTAATATTTCAGATGATACCTCATATTTATTGTTATATGAATTTGATAATTACGTTATAAAGTTGTTATTAAATATTAATTACTAAAATAAAAATGATAAATACACTTTTTTAATAATTTAACTTTTTATTATTAACATGATATTAAATTTGTTTATCACATAGTAAAAAAAGAAATGCTTTAAAAAAATGTGCAAAATGAGAACCTCTTAGGAGGCCATCCATCGTAATAGTATCTTCTCTAAGAATGCTTAACTTTTGACATCTAATTTAGATTCAATGGTATAATGTTTGTGTGGTTACAGATGCATGCAAAAGACAAATTATCATAGTTGTGTAATTATTTTCTTGATGATAATTAATCATTTCAAAAATAATCTAAATTATCATGTATTTGCACTTTTTAAAAAAATTATGCATATCATAGTTGTGTAATAGATTTTAATATAAATATTTTATTTATATAAAATTAATTAAAAACGTAAACATAAACTATTATTTTTTAAAGAGTTGACACAAATAAATTTTATTTTCTTTTAACATGTTATCATTCTTATAAAAAGTTTAAAATATATAAAAATTTAATTAACAAAATATACAATTATAATTAATATTATTTACTAAACTATGCAATACATGAGATTTAATAAATATTATTAATTAGTGGACATATGTAAAGATAATAAAGATAAAAATAATATTCTATAAGAGAAAGAAAGTTATGGATTGGTAAGAGTAAATTAAATAGAAAAGTAACAATAAAGACAAATGAAAGAATATTTAATAAAGAAGAAGAGAAAAGAGAAATAAAAGAGAGATAGTGACAAAAGTTAAAAAAGTGGAAAGAAGAGAAACAAGAAATTAATGAAGGAGAGAGGAGAAAAAGAATTTTAAGATATAAGGAATGAAGAGACAAAAAAGAAAATGTTAATATGAGAGAGAAATAAGTGAAATAATTTAAGATATATTAAAATAAAGACAACAAACGAGATAAATAGTAAAATAAATTTTAATTCAAAATTATAAACTTATAATATTTATAAAATATATAAACTTAATTTTTTGTAATATTTAATAATAATAAAATCTAAATTTTTTATATTTATTATTATTTTAGAATATTAAAAAATATTTTAATAAATATGGTAAAGATTAATTTAATATTATTATTTTCTCTAATATATTATAAAATAAAATTTCTATATTTAAAAACATGAATACACACCATATATATACTATTCTAATCATAAACTAATTCTAATTTATTATAGTTAACATAAGTTATTTTGCTTAATGTTTAGCTAAATTGAGTTATTATTTTATTATATAAAATGATGCGCTATATTTAGTATTATGTAAAATTGATAAAAATTTTATAAAGTTTTTTTGAAATGTTAATTATTTTAATGTCAAAAATGTGCTAACACTTATATTAATTTTTTTACATTATAATATTATAAAAATTTATTAAAATTCATTGGAAAAAGTAATGCTATGAAACAATATGTGCAACACTAGGGCACCTAAAGAAGTCACCCAAGACAATACTACACTCGGCTAAGTGTGCCTCAAGATTTAGTTCTAATGAGATCCAATGCTAAAATGTTGGTGTGGCTAAAGATTTTTACAAAAGAAGAATATTATAGTTGTGTGGTTCATTTTTTTATGGTAATGAACCTTTTCTAAAATTTTCTAAATTATCAGGTTTATAAACTTTTAAAAAATAATTTGCATATTATATATTTCGTAATATATCATAATATAATTATTTTATTTAAACAAAATAAATAAATAATTACATAAACTATTGTTTTTTAAATGTCTGATAGTTTAAAAAAAATTCTTCCATTATATTACCTATCATATTAATAAAAATTAAATTACATAATAAATATTTATAATAAAATATATATTATTTATTAAACTATATAATATGAGAGATTTCTTAAATTATAATATTTGATGTCTTGAAAAAAGATAACAAACTTAGAGATGATTATTCTTTAAAAGAGAAAGTAATGGATTGATAAGAATAAAATAGAGAATAAAATAACAATAGAGAGAGATATAAGAAGATTTATTGAAAAAGAAAAGAAAAAAGAGAACATAAAGAAGATATGTATAACATAAAGGATAATAGAGAGAGACACTAAGAAGAACAATAAGAAATAGAGAATAAAGAAAACAATAAAAGAATAATAATAAAATATAATAGAGAAGAAAGTAAGATAATTGGAGAGAAATGCAGAATGCTGATGCCCAATGTGCGAAAAAACATGCAAACTTATCTTCACAGTGAATTCATCAGTTGTGGGATCAATGTGCGTAATTCGATCATGCATTTTTGTTATTGAACGTTCAATACCATATTTTATCTTTCGAACTACTAATTTGCTTAGCCTTCCGATCGCTCTACTTCATCATAATACAGTCCACATTTCATCCACTAGCTAAGTTAATTTGATCATCAAATAATGATCCTGGTCTAACGAACACAATTAATCTCAAATCTATAAAAACATAGATTTGATTGCATTGATATGATCGAATGGTCCAAGAGTATACCAATCGAATGGCTACTATACAAAGACTTTTTTAGCCATTATTTTGAGCCGTTCGAGAGATTTTTATTTATTTTTTTCCTAATTAAAATATTACAAAAGAAACAAAAATTCTATTGCCAAAATTGGGTCTTTGGTAATTTCTTTTAGCTGTTACGAACTTCATATAAATGAGATGTTTTTTAGAGAAACTAAGAAGAAAATTTTTTCTGTGATCCCAAGAGAAAAAATTAAATCCATTAGCAACTCATTTGCATAGTTTTTTTCATACGTCGTTGTGCCTTATTCATCGAACTCCTGAAAATTCTTCTCCTTCTCAAATTAACTATGTTACTAATTTTTTGGGTATTTAATTTATCTAGTAAAGATACTTGTGCCTCTTTCATTGTTTCGTCAAATATAAGATTTCAATTGTGTTGATTTTGATTTTTTGTTGTCGAATGCTTTTCTTTTTTTTAGTTTTATTTCATTTTAAGACTATAGTAGTTTGTCTAATTTGTATCTTTGTTAGGAGCATTTACCTTACCCATCATTTTATGAAAGGCTTAGATTGCATTGTGTTTGCCTTGTTTTTCATGGGGTTAACATAAGTTCATTTTATATGCCAAACAACCTAAAAATCGATTTTGTACACTTTTAATTATTGCTGATTTTCCAATTACATGACTTTTAAAAAACTTAACATGTTTTTAAAATAAAATGAAAATTTACAGAAAATCACTTTTAAATATTTATTAAGCTTTATTAAAAATTACCATAAATATTTTATTGAAATATTTTGTAATAAATAAAATTTTATTTATAAAAAACCAATCTTCTCTTATTAGATTGTACTTTAAATATCTTATTAAAATTAATTATATTTCATGAGAAAAGTGATGTTTTCAAAAGTGGGTGCAACATAAGGGCTTCTCAAGAGTGACCTTCCCAAAGGTTCTCTAGCCGAACATTCTTAACTTTTATGTTTTAATAGAATCAAATGTTATAATGTTAGTGTGGTTGCAAAATCTTGGCAAAAGGCAAACTACTAAAATTAACATGTAAATGCATTAATAAAATTTTTTAAATGCACTTATAAAATTTTTTCATAGCATTCTTATTCTAGTGGGTGATAGTTAATTTATACCATGTTAATAATAAAATTAAATTTTTTAAAAAAGATAGTTTATAATTATCATTTTAGAAATTAATATTTAATAATAACGTTTATAACATTATTATGACTTTTTATTATGATAAACATGGTGCATCATATAATATAATAAATTAATAACTTTAATTTTTTAATATTGAGCAAAATAACTTATCTCAATTATAATAAATTAGAACTAATTTAAGTTTATAATATTATATAGATGGTTTGAATAGATTTTTTAAGTAAATTAACATTATGTTATAAAAAAATTAGATGTTTAAAATTATTTTATTAACCTAAAATATTATTTGTATTTATTATATTTGTTACTTAAAATAAATATAATATATTTGAAATATTATATTATTTATTACTTAATTAAATTTTATTTTTAAGTATAAATAAATTTATATTAAATCAATATTCTAATATTTGTAATATTCTAAAATAATAATAAACTTCAAAATATTTTTTTATATTTTAAAAAAATAAATATTATAAATGATTAATTTTTTATTTTTAATAAATATTATAAGTTTAGTTATTAAAACATAACTTTTATTTAATTATTTTTATCAATTTTTTTCATCATCTTAATACCTAACATATTCTCCCACTTATTTCTCTTTATTATAATAATTATATTTTTTTTCTTTATTCTCTAGGTCTTTATATTATTATTGGCCTCTCTCTCCTCAATCCTTCTCAACTTTTTAATTTCTCCCTCTCTTTCACTTTTTTATTTATTCTATCTATGTACTTTATATTTCCACATTTCCATTCCTTCTCATTAAAAAGTTTCTCATTTCTCCCTATTATTATTTTCTTATTTATCTTACTCTTATCAATCTATTTATTTTTTCTTGTATAATATTTGTCTCTATCTCTATTATTTCTTTTTAAAAATAATACTAAATAAATTTTAAGAAATTCCTTTTATATCATGTCTAATATAATATATTTATAAAAAAGTATATTTAATTATTTATATTTTTTATGTAATTTAATTTTTTAGTGGCAAGAATTATAACCTACAATGGAAAATCTTATGCATAATTATGTAGGTATAAAAAATATTTCTTTTATAAAATAACATTATTATAATCAATTATGATTCATTATTTTTAAGACAATAATGACATAACTATGATTATTTTTTATATGCATATGTAACCAAATTATCATTATAACAGTTGATCTGATTAGTACTTCTATGTTAAATCTACTTAGGTGAGAGTAGGTTTTAGATAGGTGACTACTTGAGAGTTTTATCACACATAATTCTTTTGTCATAGTATTCATTTTTCTAAGGAATGATAATTCATTTTAAGAAAAATTTTTTTTTTAAAAATTAAATGATCATAAATTATATTTTTATGTACTATTTCTATGATAAATTATTATTAAAAGCTTTATAATATTTTTGTCTGTTTTCCATAGTAATAAGTCTAACACATCATATGATATAATAAAATAATAACTTAATATAGTTTAATTTTAAGGAAAATAACTTTTAAAAAATACAATAAATGTGAATTAATTTAGGCTTATAATAGTTTATATATTCACTGTGAAGAATTTTTAACTAAAATAATATTACATTATAAAAAAATAATAAATCTAAAATTAAAAGTTCAAGTTAAAAATTTATTTTTCAATATTAATATTACATCATTTAGAGTTAAAAAATAGACAAAATATATTTTTTTTATTTATAATATTATAAAATAAAAAATAGACCTAAAATTGTTTTTTTTATTTTTTTATTATTAAATAATATATATGATTAAATTATAATATTTAATAAATATTATAAGTTTAATTTTTAATTTTGTACATTTATTTAATTTTTCATACACTTTTTAGTCTTTATTATAATGTCTTTAAACTTCTCTCACTTTCTTATCCCACATATTATCATTTTCTTATTTGTCTGTTCATCTTTTATGTCATTATATTCTTATTACCATCTCTTTGTAATATCCATCTCTTTTTCGCCTTTAACTCTTTTTATCTTTTTTTATTCTCTATCTCTTTTATATTCTTTTTTTATTCTTCATTAACTCTTCCCTTATCTCTCTTTATTATTTTTTTCTATCTAATTTTCTCTTATAAATTTATGACTTTTCTCTTTTAAAAATTATAATCTTCATCTCCAATTTTTAAAAATCACATTTTTAATAACATTATTAATACATTAAGTTTGAAATAGTTTTTAAGCAAATTAATTTTTATTTATGATAATAATTAACAATTAATTAAAATTTATAATAGTATATAGATTCTCGATATTAAATTTCAAAATATGGAAATATCAGGTTATAGAACATTAAAAAATCAAAAATATTAACTTATTAATTGCCAAAAAAAACTTTTAAATTTATTATAACATTTTAAAATAATAATAACTCTCAAAATGTTTTTATATTTATATTTTATACATATTAAATTTTATATCTAATTAACTTAATATATATTATAAATTGGTATGTTTAATTGTTTTGCTTTAACTTTTATTTAATTATTTCTCATTTTTTGTATTTATCTAAATATTTTCTTAATTCTCTCTCTTTTTCCTCAATTATATCACCATTATCTTATTCTTCTCTTTGTTCTATATATCTTAATTTTTTTCTTAACCTCTCTCTCTCTCCACTATACTTCTTTAGTTTCTCATTTCTCTTTATTTTATTTTTTATTTATTCTTTTTTTCTTTTTTATATTCTGTATTTTTTCTTTTCCAATTTATTAAATCATTTATCATCTTTCTCAATTATTTTTTTCTTCTCTATTTCTCTCTTATCAATCTAAGATTTTCCCTCTCTTACATAATAACTATCTCCACCTTTATTATCTTCTTTTCTACTCACTAAAGATCAATATTTAAGAAGTCTCTTGTGTTTCATAATCCAATATATAATCTTTATGTTAAATATTTTTAAAGAAATTCCTATATATTCATGCTATCATTGTAAAAAATAATAGTTTTTTAGTTAATTATTTATTTTATATAAATAAATATTGATATTATAATATAGTTTGACATATATAATAAGCATATGAAAGCTTTTAGAAGTGTATTTACTTGTTAATTTTAAAACTTTTTTAATGATTCATTATTTTTAAAATAATAATTATGCAACTATGATTTTTGACTTTTCCAAAAATTTTCGACCACACCACCGTTATAACACTTGGGATTGGTCTCCTCTTAAGTCCTCAAGTTGCATAATGTTTTTCATAGCACTCCTTTTGCCCAAAAAAGATTATTAATTTTATTAAGATATTTGAAGTAAGGTTCACAATGAAAAAGGTGAATTACTATGAATGAAATTTAAATTTATTATAAAATATTTCTATAAATATTTATAGTAATTTTTAATAAAGTTTAACAAATAAAAAAAATTGATTCTCTAAATATTTTAATTTTATTTTAAAAACTTATTAAGTTTTTTAAATGTCGTGCAATTGTAAAATGAACAATAATTAAAAATATATATAATCAATTCTTAGGTCGTCCAACTTATAAATTAAGCTTACAAAGACTAAAGAAAAAATGACAAAAACAAATCCAATATAAGCCTTTCGTCAAAAGACGGGTAGGCTATACCCTCGTAATAAATAGACAAATAAGAACCTACTACTATAACCTTACAACAAAATAAATGAAAAAAAAGAAAACATTCAAAAACATAAAATGTAAATCAATACAACAAAAATTTTATGTCTGATGAAATCATTAAGGAAGCATAGGTATCTTAATTAAATGAATAAAATATAAAAAAATTAATAACTTTGCTCATTTGAGAAGGAAAAGTTCTCGTAAAGCTTCACGTGTGAATGGCGCAATAGCCTATAAAAAGATGAAGAAAATGAGTAGCTAACGAATTTAATATTTTTTCTTTGGAGCACATATGAACATTTCTCCTTATCTTTGTACAAAAATCCCTTATTTATATCCAATTTGTAGTGACTAGAAGAAATTACCAAACACCTAATTTATTCCTTAGAATTTTTTGTGAGCTTTCATAATATTTTAAATACAAAAATCAATAAATAAATAAGTCCACAATAGCACAAATTAATGGCAATAATAGTCATTATGTAGTAGCCATTAGATTGGAATTCTCTTGGATCATTTGATTGCAAAAATTGAGCAATTATCTCAATACCATTAAAGAATGAAGACACAAATCTAAGAGAAATAATAAAAGAGAGAAAGAAGTGAGAGAATATTTCAAAAAAAAATAAGTGAGAAAAATAATTTAATAAAAATTAACTACCAAAACTAACGTATTGCATGCACAATCAATTGCAAATATACAAATTTTTAATCCAGTAATTGATTATGTCATGACAATTCCAACCACACCAATGCAACTCATTCGCTGGATGCTCTAAAAAATAATTCATGTACACTACAAATGAAAGGCAAGAATGCTAATTAGCTTTCATTAACCATTATAGACATAACTATAACAAAAAATGCACAATGTTATTGACCAATGTAGGAAAAAACATGCAAACTTATCTTCACGATGAATTCATCAATTGTAGGATTTATGTGCACCGTTCAATAATGCATTTTTTCAATTGAACAATCACTGCCTTTTTTATCTTTCAAACTACTAATTCTCTCAATTAACTGATAAATTTTTGTCACGATTACAGAGTCCGTATTTCTTCCACTTGCCAAGTTAAATCTTACCATTACATCATGATTATAATCTAATGGACAAGATCAATTTCAAATTTATGAAAACAAAGATTCGATTGTACCCATCAAATCGAATTGTCCTGGAGCATCCCATCCAAATGGCTACTATGCAACAGCTATTTTAGCCATTATTTTGAGCTGTTGGAGAGTTATTTATTTATTTTATTCCTAATTAAAATTTTGCAAATGCTCCAAAAATTATAAGCACTAAATTAGATGTTTGGTAATTGCTTTTAGATGTTATAAATTATTAATAAATGAGTGGTTTTTGTACAAAAATACAAGAAAATTTTTATGTGATTTCAAGAAAAAATATTAAATCCATTAGTAGCTCGTTTGCATAGTTGCTTTGATATGCTGCTATGCCATTCACCCATCAAACTCCTAAAATTCTTTTCCATCTCGAATCAACTATGTTATTCATTTTTCTGATATTTAATTCTTTTAATTAAGATACTTGTACCTCTTTAATGATTTCATCAAACATAAGATTTTTGTTGTATGATTCAGACTTTATGTCACTAATATTTTTTTTTATAATTATATTTTGTTTTAAGACTATAGTAACATGTCTCACTTATTTCATTGGTAATCCATGGTAGTCTATCTCATTTGTCTCTTTGTTATGAGCATTTACCCTACCCATCATTGGACGAAGGGCTTATATTGTGTAGTGTTTGCTTAGTATTTCTTGGGGCAAACGTAAGGTCATTTTATACTCCAAACAACCTAAAAATTGAAAAAGTATGTTTTCAATTATTATTGATTTTTCAAAAACACGATTTTTAAAAAACTTAATATGTTTTTAAAAGAAAATAAAAAATTTATAGAAAATCACTTTTATATATTTGTTAAACTATATTTAAAATGACAATAAATATTTTGTTGAAATATTTTGTTACAAATCAAAATTTTATTTATAGCAATTCAACCTTCTCTTACTAGAATTTACTTCAAATATCTAATTAGAATTAATTATCTTTCATGAGGAAAAGGAGTTCTTTAAAAAAGTATGTGCAACATAAGCACTTCTCAAGAGGTGGTCATTCCCAATAGTATTTTAGCCCAAGAATTCTTAACTTTTAGGTCTTAATAGAATCACGTGTTATAGTGCTTGTGCGATTGCAAATTAAGGCAATAGGCAAACTACTAAAACTAACAACTAAATGCATTCCTAAAATTTGTTAGATGCTTATTATTATTCAATTCTAATTTCTGTGATAATTTTTCTTTTGCATGCATGTGTAGATACAAAATTATTATAGCACTAGGTGAAATTAGAACTGCAAAATTATGTATTATTAGGCAAGCATAGTATTGGGATGGATGGCCACTTGAGAAGTCCTAATTTTACATAAAATTTTTCATAGCTTTAATTTTTAATGGAGTGACAATTGATTTTACTAGCATGTTTATAATAATAACTTTAATTATTAAAGAAAGATAGTTTATAATTTTTGTTTTAGTATTTATTATTCAATAATAATTTTATAACACTATTATGAATTTTGTATTATGATGCAAATGAGACATTATATGATATAATAAATTATTAACTTTAACTTTTTAATGTTGAGAAAAATAACTTATCCCAAATATAGAAAATTAGAATTAATTTATGTTTATAATAATATATATGGTATGCATAAATTTTTTCAATAAATTAACATTATGTTATACAAAATTAAAAATCTAAAATTATTTCATTAATCTTAAATACTATTTATATTTATTATATACATTATTCAAAATAAAGATAATATATTAGAATAATTATATTATTTATCATTTAATTATTTTTTTATTTTAAGGTATTAATACATTTATGTTAAATTAAAGTGAAATTATTTATAATATTTAAAAATAATAATAAGACTAAAGTAATTCTTATATTTTAAAAAATTTAATATTATACATGATTAGTTTTTTATATTTAATAAATATATAAGTTTAACTATTAAAACATAACTTTTATTAAGTTTTTTATCTATTATTTCTCTTTACTTGAATATCCAACATAGTCTCTCGCTTACATGTCTGTATTATAATAATTCTCTTTTTGTTCCTTGTTTTATGTCCTTATGTTATTATTGCCCTCCCTCTCCTTAGTCCTTCTCAACTTTCTTATTTCTCTCTCTTTTATTTATTTATTTATTCTCTCTATCACCTTTATGTTTTCTCTTTTCTTTTCCTCATCATTAATTCATTACTCATCTCTCTCTATTATTTTTTTATTATTTCTCTTAATCTTATCAATCTATGATTTTTTTCTTTATTAAAATTGTTATCTTTATCTAGATTATCTCTTTTTAAAAATAGTAATTAACAAATTTTAAGAAATTCCTTTCATATCATAGTTTAATATAAAATATTTATAAAAAAATACATTTAATTATTTATATATTTTATGTAGTATAATTTTTTAATGATAAGAGCAATGACCCAAGAAAAGAAAATTATATTTGTTAATATCTACATTATAAACAATATTTATTTATGTATTTTTTATTTTATATTAATAATATATAATTAATCTAAATAATCTAAATTATTGAATACATGCACTTTTTAATGAAAATTATATTTATCATGTCTGTGTAAATATATTCTAATATAAATATTTTATTTATATTAAATTATTAAAATAAATTACATAAACTACTATTTTCAAAAATGTTGACATCAATATATAGGAAATTCTTTCAATATGTTATCTTTCTTACAAAAAATTTAAAGAACAAAAAAAAATATAAGTAATAAAGCATATAATTGTTATTAATATTATACATTAAACTATGTAATGTGAGAAATTTCATAAAATTTTTTAATTGATGAACATAAAAAAGATAATGGAAGAAAAAATAATAATTCTATAATAAAAAGAGAGAAAGTAGTAGATTCAGAAGAGTAAATTAAAGAGAAAAATAATAACAGAGATAGATAAAAAAGTCATGGAAATATGAGAGCCAAAAAGAGAGAAAAATTATAATAATGAGAGATGAGAGAAGATTTATTGAAGTTTAAAAGAAAAGAGAAAAAAAGATAAAGGGAATAAATGAATTAGTGAAAGAGAGAGAAATGAGAGAATAAGAAAGAATAGAGTAGTGAGAAACACCAAAAAATATAAAAGAAGATGGAGAATGAAGACAAATAAATAAGTAATAATAAGAGAGAAGAGAAAGTGAGAGAATATGTTAAAGCAAAATAAGTAAGAAATATAATTTAAGAAAAATTAATAGATAAATTACTTGATTGAATACACAATCAATTGCAAACATTCTACGTTTTACTTAGGTAATTGAGTACTTCTCCATAAATCTGACAAAACAAATTCAACTTGTTTACTGGTCGCTCGATAAAATAATTTGGGTGCAGTGCAAACGACAGACAACCAAACCAATTGGCTCACTATAAGAGTTACAAGCATACTTATAAGGAGAAAATATGCAAATTAATCTACACAGTGAATTCCACAACTATGGTACTAATGAGAATCATTCGATCACGTATTTTCATTAGGGAATGATCACCATCGTATTTTAACTTTTGAAAGGCTATGTCTCTCAGATATTCGTACATAATATGTCACGATCACATGGTCCGTAATTCTTTACCTTTCCTAGTGAAATCTTTTCATTCGATAACAAATCTGATCTAATGGAATAGATCAATTTCATCTTCATAATGGTGAAAATTTGATTACATCTGTCCGATCACTCAGTTTTAGCCCTTGAATGGTCTCTAACCTTTTTGTATGAATGGCTAATGTGCAATGGCTATTCTAGCCATTATTTTAAATTGTTAAAGAGTTCTTTATATATTTTTCTCTAATTAAAATATTAAAAAAGTTGCAAAAATTCTTACAGGCAAAATTAGATGTTCCATGATCATTTTTAGTCAAACTCTTGAAATTATTTTCCTTCTCAAATTACCTAGGTTGTTAATCTTCTTGGTATTTAACTTAGTTTTTTCATGGGTTGCACATAGACTTTTTTAAGTTGATCCACCAAAATATCGATTATTTACAATATTAATTATTGTTTATTTTTTAATTCCATGACTTTTAAAAAACTTATGTTTTTAAACTAGAATTCAAATTTACAAAAAATCACTTTCATATATTTGTTAAACTTTATTAAAAATTACTATAAATATTTTATTAAAATATTTAATAATAAGTCAAAATTTTATTTATAGCAATTCACCTCACTATTTTGCTGAACATCACTTCAAATATCCTATTAAAATTAAATATCTTTCAAGTGAAAGGTGGGAGCTATGAAAACATATGTGTAACACGAGTACTACTTAAGAGTTGACCTATCCCGATTGTGCTCGAGCCCAAGCATTACAAACTTTTGAGTTTTAATGGAACCAAGTGTTATAATTTAGTCTCAAATGCATGCAAATAAAAAAAGATTAAAAAAAATTATATTCCAATTATATATGTGATACTATAATATGATATAAATATTTTATTTATATAAAATAAGAAAAAATTTAAAAAAACTATTGTTTTTTAAAATTGTAACAATAATACATATGAATTTCTTCAATTACATTATTTTTCTTACAAATAAAAAAGCAAATATTTATTAAATATAATTCATAAAATATATATTTATCATAGTTATTATATATTGGATTATACAACCCAAGGCAATTCTTTAATATCACTAATTGATGAACTATAAAGAGATAATAAAGGTGGAAATAACAATTATGTAAGAGAGAGAAAATCATGGGTGCTAAGAGAAAAATAATAGAAAAATAATAACAAAGAGAGATGAGAGACTATTTAATAAAGAGAAAAAGAAAAAAGAGAAAAAGAAAAAGATAAATAGAATAAATAAAAAATGAGAGAGAGAAATGAGAGTAAATAAGGATAATGGAGAGAAAAAAAGAGGCTAAGAAGAATATTGGCATTTTAAAGAATAAATAAAACAATAAGAGAATAATAATATAAGAGAGGACAAAGTATGACAATTGGAGAGATATTAAGATAAATAAAAAAGGGAGAAGAATCATTGAATGAAAGTTAAACCTAAAAAATTAAAATTATAATATTTATAGTAAATAATAAGTTAATTGTATATAACATTTAATAATACTAAGATATAAAAACATTTTTGGTTTATTATTATTTTTAAATATTAAAAATACTTAAAAAAATTTAGATAACTAATAAAATAAAATCTTAATTTCTAATGTTCTATTACATAATATTTTTATATTTAAAAATTTGACATATAGCATATACAAATACTATTATTAATATTAATTAATTTTAATTTATTTTAATTAATAAAAGTTAGTTTACTTAATAATAAGCTAATGAAACTTAATATTTTATTATGTCACACGATGTGTCATTTTTATTATTGTATTAAAATAAAAATAATATTACAATGTTATTTTTTATAATTAGGATGTTTTAAAAAATAATTATCATTCATTTGAAAAGAAGATGAACAATAATGTGTGCTTTCAAGAGGTCACCCACCCCAACACTACACTTGTCTAAGTATGCTTAACTTTGGAGTTTTAAAGATATCGAGTGATATAATGGTAGTGGTCTTACATTCTTGCCAAAGACAAAAATAGAAGCGTGATTATTTAAATATTATTTAAATTCTACTAAATAAACTAAGATTACATAAACTATCATTTCTTCTAGCATTTTCATTAATTCATAAGAATTTCTACCATTATATTATCATTCTTAAAAGAGTGAAAATCAATTATTAATGAGACAAAAATGGATTAAAAAATTGGTAATAGAGTGATAAAAGAGGCAATTTAACAAAGAAAAGTGAAAAAAAGAGAACATGAAAGAGATAAGAGAATAAATAAACATTTTAAAAAAAGTCAAATAAGAAAAAAGAGATAGATAATAGGGAGAGATAAAGATATAAAAAGTGGAGAGATAAATAAGAGATTGATAAGTGAGAAGTGAGAGAATTTTAGAGACAATAAGATAAAAAGAGAAAAGTGAGAAAAATGTAAAAATAGTAAAACCTTAATAGTTAAATTTACAATATATTAATCATTTTTTATAATATTGACATTAATACATGAAAATTTGTTTTATTATATTATCATTGTTAAAAACTAAAAAATTAAACTTTACAATAAATATAAATAACAAAATATACTTTCATAAAAAATATTATATGTTAGATTATGTCAAAAAATAGATCTCCTAAATGTTATTAATTGATTAGCCCAAAAGGAGATAATGGAGATGGAAATAATTGTTTTTAAAAGAGAGAAAGCCAAGAATTAATAGGAGAAAAATAGATAGAAATATAACAGAGAGAGTTCAAAGTAGATTTAAAGAAGAGGAAAAAAAGGGAGAACATAAAAGAGATAGAGAATAAATAAAAAAGTTAAAAAAAGCGAAACGAGAAAAAGAAAATGGATAGTAGAGAGAGGCCAAAAATGATATAAGGAGATAAAAATGAATAGACAAACAAAAGATTGATAACATGAGAGAGAAGTGAGAGAAGTTTAGAGACATGTAGATAAAGAGAAAACAAATGAAAGAAAATTAAATAAAAATAAAACTATAATAATTAAAATGACAATATTTATTAAATATTATAAGTTAATAATATATAATATATGATAATAACAAAATAAAAACTATATTAGGCCTATTATTATTTTGGAGCATTATTAATATTTAAAGAATATTTTAACTATTTATTTAGCATTTATTTTTTAATACTTAAATTTAAAAAATTAATTAATGGATAAATATTATGATTATTCTAATATATTATCGTTAAATGATGTAATATAGATATTGAAAATAAATAATATTATATTTTAATTACTTAATTTTATATTTTTATAACTTTATAATTTATTATCATTATATTTAAAATTTTTTACACATGAGATATTTTTGTAAATTATTATAGAAATTTATTCAAATTCATTATTATATTAATAAATTATTTTCTCAATATTAAATAATATTAGAGTTATAGTTTCGTTATATCACTTGATATGTCATATTTATTATTGCATGAAATTAACAAAGATGTTATAAAGTTGTTAATAAAAATTAACTAAAGAAAACATATTCATAAACTATAGCTTGTAATCTTTTAATTTTTTAAAATTAACATGTTTTTAAAATAAATTGTTATTTAATAAGAAGTGAAAGCTAAGAAAAATATATTCAATAATACTCTCAAGAGATAACCCATCCCAAAACTACACCCACTCAAGCAAGCTTAACAATGGAGTACTAATGAGATCTGGTCTTATAATGCTAATGTGGTCACATATGTCTTAAAAAAATAATCAGAGTTGGGTGATTATTATCTAAAATATATTGATTCATAATATATAATAATAATAATATTTTATTTATATAAAATAAAAAACATTAACTCTTGTTTTTATAACGTAATTATTAATACATATGATTTTCTTTTGTTACATCATCTTCTAATCATTAAAAAATAAATTACATAAAAAGAATAAAAAATAAAATATAAATTTTTCAAACATATTATATATTAAACTATGACATATGAGAAATTTCTTAAATTTTGTTAGTTGATTTCATAAAATGAGATAATGAAAAATAGAGATATCTATTTTAAAAGAGAGAGAAAATCACTAATTGATAAGACAAAGATAACAAAGAAAATATTAATAGAGAGACGAGAAAATTTTTAACAATGAGGAGAAAAAGAGAGCAAATAAAGGAGATAGTGAGAATAAATAAATAAATAATTAAAAAAGTGTAAAATGAGAAAGTAGAGAAGGACAGATGAGATAGAGACCAAGAAGAATATAAGGACAAAAAATGAAGAGACAAATATGTGAATAATAACAATAGAGAGAAGTAAGAGAATATGATAGACATTAAGATAAAGAAAAATTGTAAAAACATAATTCAATAAAATTTAAATTTTAATAATTAAATTTATAGAATTTATTAAACATAAAAACATAATATATAATATTTATTTATTTTATAATATAAAACTATTCAAGGATTATTATTATTATATAATATTACAACAATTTTGACTAGTAATTTAATATAAATTTTTTATACTTAAAAATGAAATTATTTTTAAATAATAAATAATATAATTATTCTAATATATTATCTTTATTTGAAATAATATAGAGCTAAATATAAACAGTATTTAAAATTAATCAAATAAATATAGTTTTCTTAGTTTTTATTAATAAATATTACTTTATATAAAAAAATTATACACAACATATATTTACAATCATAAAATAAAATTAATTATAATTTATTGTAGTTGATATAAGTTATTTTGCTTAATATTAAAAAAAATTTAAGTTATTAATTTATTATGGCAAATGATGCATCATATTTACTATTATACAAAATTTACAATAATTTTTAAAGATCTTGTTTATTATTAATTACTAAAAAGGTAATTATAAACTATTTCTTTAATAATTTAAATTTTTTATTATTAGGATGCTATTAAAATTAATTACTACTCATTAAAAAAACCAAATGTTATGAAAAAATATTTGTAATATTAGGACTACTTAAGAGACCATCCATCCTAACAGTACTCTTGAGCCTATCCATCGTAAAATAATAAAAGAGAGAGAAATGATAAAATAAATAAGGATAGTTGAGAGAGGCTGGCAAAAATATTATGTTATAGAGGATAAAGAGGAAAATAAGATAATTATAATATGAGTGAGTAAAAAGTGGGAGAATTTTATAGATATTAAGATAAAGAGAAAGAAATGAGAAAAATAAATAATTAAAAAGTTAAATACCAATGCTAAAAATATTATAGTTGTGTGATTATGTTTTTATTGTTAATGTACCATTTCTAAAATTTCTTAAATTGTGAAGACTATAAACTTTTAATTAAAATTTATGCTTAGCATATATGTCATATTATATTATAATATAACTATTTTATTTAAATAAAATTAATAGATAATTACATAAACTGTTATTTTTTAAAACTTAGATAATACAAAATGAAGGTTGCTTCCACTATGTTACTTTATAATTTAAAAATTAAATTACATAATAAATAATTTTAATAAAATATATATATTTATTAAATATTATTAGTTGATAGGCCTAAAAAAATAGAGCCAACGATGATGACTCTATAAGAGAGAAATTAATGGATTTCTTAGAGCAAAATAGAGAGTAAAATAATAAAGGAGAAAAATAAGAGAAGATTTATTGAAAAAAATAAAAAAGAGAACATAAAGAAGATATAGAGAGTGATAAATAAATAAATAAAAGAGAGAGAAATAAAGCAAGAAAGGATACAAGAGTGAGATAAGCCAAGAATAAATAAAGAGATAGAGAATAAAGACACAAATAAATGATTAATAATATGACAAAAGGAAGTGAAAGAATATGTTAAAGAGAAATAAGTGAGAAAAATTTTGAAAAATAGCCAAGAACTAACTAGTTGCATACATGGATGGCTTATTTTGTGTTGTGTTTGATTATTTTTTTTAAGGGTGGACTTACGCTTGCTTTATAAGTAGAACCACATAAAAATAGATTATTTAAATTTTTGAAATAAAATTAAAATTTATAGGAAATCACTTTTGTAAGATTGTTAAACTTTATAAAAAATTACTATAAATAATTTTATAAAATATTTTGTATTATGTCAAAAAAATTTTCAAAGTAATTAATTATCCTCTTATTATACCTCACATCGAATACCTCATTCAAATTAATTATCTTTCATGAGAAAAAAAATTGCTATGAAAAACTGCATACAACACTTAGGCTTTTCAAGGGTTGACCAATTCCAATACTACTTGAGCCCAAGCGTTCTTAACTTTTGAGTTTTAATAAAATCGAGTAGTATAATGTTGGTGTCATTGCAAGCGCATGTAAAAGACAAAACAATAATATTTGTTTGATTATTGTCTCTAAAATAATGAATCATTTAAAAAATTTAAAATTAACAACTAAATGAACTTCGAGAATTTTTTATAGGCTTATTACATATTTCATATTTTATAAAATAAATTAAAAATTAAATAAACTATTATTTTTATGATAGTGACATTAATACATTGGTATTTCTTTAATTATATTATCATTGTTACAAATAAAAAATTAATTTACCTAATAAATATAAAAATAATATATATATATATATCATAAATTTTATATATTTGATTATGCAATAAAAAACATTTCTTAAATATTGATAACTGATGAGCAAAAAAAAGATAATAAAAGTGGAGATAACTATGATTTATGAGACAAAAAGTCATGGATTGACAAGAAAAAAATAAGGAGAAAATAATAATAGAGAGTGATGTGACAAGATTTAATAAGGAAAAAAAGAGAACACAGAAAAGATAAAAAGTATAAATAAAAAATGTATGAAAAAAATGAGAATCTAAATAAGGATAGTGGATAGAGAGGCTATGAAGAATAAGATATAAAGAATAAAAAGAAAAATCAAAGAATGATAATATGAGAGAATGTAGGTGGGAGAATTTGAGACATTAAGATAAATAAAAAAAAGTAAGAGAAATAATTAAATAAAATTATAAACTAAATAATTAAACTTATAATATTTATAACATATAATAAGTTAATTATGTAAAATATTTAATAATAAAAAATAAAAGCTTTTTGAGATTTGTTATCATTTTAGTATATTACAAGTATTTAATTTTTTTTCAATTCATCAAGTAATATTTTAACTTCTAATTTTTTATAATATCATATTTCATCATTTAAAAATTTGACATACATCATGTATATACTACTATAAATAATAATTAATTGAAAATTATTATAATTAATAAAATTTATTTTTCATAATAATAAAAAAATTAAATATAATATTTTATTATATCATACGATGAGTCTTATTTATTATAATATTATATTTATAATAATATTGCAAAGTTATTTTTAAAAATTAATAACTTTGATTTAATTATAAGTTATTATTTATAATAATTTCTTCATTTTATAACGACAATGTTTGAAAAATAAATCATCATTCATTAAAAAAATAAATGGTATTAAAAATATAAGCAACAATATCTATTTTCCAATGGCCACCCATCCCAACACCGTACCTGTCCAACATGCATAACTTTAGAGTTTTAAAGATATCAAGTGTTATAATACTAGTGTGGTCACATATGCATGCAAAAGAAAAAAAAAATAGAAGTGTGATTATTTTTTGAAAGTATTGCATTATTTCCAAAATTTTTTAAATTACTAATCATATATAAAATATAATATTTAATATTTAAAAATAATTTAATAAAAGTGAGATTTTAATATTTAATATTTAATATTTATAAAATATAAAAACTAAATCATATATAAATTTTATATTTTTTTTAAAATACCAAAAAAATCTACAAATATTATTATTTTAAAAAATAACAAATATTTTGATTATTAATGAAACATAAATTTATTTATATTTAAAAATGAAAAACCTAAATAAATAATTTTAGATTTCTTACTTTTTATAACATAATATAACTTTATTAAAAAAATCTATAGACAGCATATGCATAATATTATAAGTTAATATTAATTATAATTTATTATAATTGATAAAGTTATCTTGCTTAATATTAAACAAAATTAAAATTATTATTTTAATATTTCAGATGATACGTCATATTTACTGCTATATAAATTTGACAATTATGTTATAAAGTTGTTATTAAATATTAATTACTAAAATAGGTATGATAAATAAATTTTTTTTAATAATTTAATTTTATATTATTAACTTGCTATTAAATTTTTTTATCACAGAGTAAAAAAAGAAATGCTTTGATAAAACATGCAAAATTAGAACCTCTTAAGAGGCAATCCATCGTAATAATACTCATGCCTAATAATGCTTAACTTTACTCTTCTAATTTAGATTCAATGGTATAATGTTTTTGTGGTTGCACATGCTTGCGAAGGACAAATTATCATTCTTGTATAAGTATTTTATTGATGATAATTAATCATTTCTAGAATAATCTAAATTATCAAGTATTTGCACTTTTTAAATAAATTATGCACATCATAAATGTGTTAATATATTTTACTATAAATATTTTCTTTATATAAAATTAATAAAAAATTAAATACATAAACTATTATTTTTTAAAATACTGACACTAATAATTTGATTTTCCATTAACATGTTATCATTCTTATAAAAAATTAACTTATATAAAAACTTTAATTAATTAAATATACAATTATGATTAATATTATTTATTAAACTATAAAATATATGTCATTTAATGAATATCATTAATTGATGGACATAAGTAAAGAAAATAGAGATAGAAATAATTATTCTATAAGAGAAAGTTTTGGATTGGTAAGGGTAAATTAAAGAGAAAAGTAATAATAGAGATCGTTGATAGAATATTTAAAAAAGAAGAAGAGAAAAGAGAAATAAAAAAGAGATAATGAGAAAAAATAAAATAGTGGAAAGAAGAAAAACAAAAAATTAATGAAGGAAAGAAGAGAGAGGTAAAAAAGAATTTTAAGGTATAGGGAATGAAGAGGCAAAAAAGAAAATGATAATGTGAGAGAGAAATAAGTGAAATATTTTAAGATATATTAAAATAAAGAGAACAAATGAGACAAATAATAAAATAAATGTTAAGTCAAAATTATAAACTTGTAATTTTTATAAAATATAAAATGCTAATTTTTATAATGTTTGATAATAATAAAAAATAAAAACTTTTTCATTTTTATTATTATTTAAAATATGGAAAATATTTTAAAAAATATTTTGGAGATTAATTTAATATTATTATTTTCTATAATTTTTTATAAAATAATATTTCTATATTTAAAAACATGAATACATAGCATATATATGCTATTATAAACATAAATTAATTCTAATTTATTATAGATGATGTAAGTTATTTTGCTTAATTTTTAGCTAAATCGAAGTTATTATTTTATTATATAAAATGATGTGCTATATTTATTATTATATAAAATTGATAAAATGTTTATAAAGTTAATTTTGAAAAATTACTAATTTTAGTGGTAAATATGAATTAACACTTATATTAATCTTTTACATTATAATATTATAAAAAACTTTTATAATTCATTAGAAAATGTAATGCTGTGAAACAATATGTGCAGCAATAGAACATCTCAAGAAGTCACCCAAGACAATACTACTCTCGCCTAAGCAAGCTTAAAGATTTAGTTCTAATGAGATCCAATACTAAAATATTGGTGTAGTTGAACATGTTTACAAAAGAAGAATATCGTAGTTGTGTGGTTCTTTTTTGATGGTAATGAACCTTTTCTAAAATTTTCTAAATTATCAAGAATATAAACTTTTAAATAAAATATTTGCATATTATATATTTCATAATAAATCATAATATAATTACTTTAATTAAATAAAGTTAATAAATAATTACATAAAATATTGTTTTTGAAATATTTGTTAGTTCTAAAAAAAATTTCTTCTATTATGTCACCTATCATATAAATCAAAAATTAAATTACATACTAAATATTTATAATAAAATATATATTATATATTAAACAATATAATATGAGAGATTTCTTAAATATTATTATTTTATGGGTTGAAAAAAGATAATAGTCTTAGATATGATTATTTTTTAAAAGACAAAGTAATGGATTGATAAGAGTAAAATAGAGAGTAAAATAATAATTGAGAGAGATGTAAGAAGATTTATTGAAAAAGAAAAGAAGAAAGAGAACATAAAGAAGATATAAAGAACATAAAGGATAATGGAGAGAGATGCTAATAAGAATAATAAGATATAGAGAATAAAGAAAAAAAATAAGAGAATAATAATATAACAGAGAAGAAAGTAAGTTAATTGGAGATATATTGAGATAAATAAAAAAAGTGAGAAAAATCATTAAATGAAAGTTAAACCTAAAGAATTTAATTTATAATATTTATAATATATAATAAATTAATCGTATATAATATTTAATAATACTAAAATCTGAAAAAATTTTGAGTTTAGACAATTATAAATGAAATTTTCTTCTATTATGTTAACTCTCTTATAAATTAAAAATAATTTTATATAATAAATAATAATAATCAAATATGAATTTCTCATATATATTGTATAATAAACTATGTAACATAAGAGATTTCTTAAATACTATTAATTGATGTGCTTAAAAAATTATAATAGAGCTTGAATGATGGTTCAATGGTAATTTCTTCTAAATGAGGCTCCATGTTAAATCAAACAAAAAAATTAATTTTTTTAATGCATTACATTTCCATAAATCCAACCAAACACATTTAGCTCACTTGCTAGTCACTCAAATGATTAGATCCCCAACATAGAAAAGGCCAACCAACAAAGTTAATTAGTAGTTGTTAAAGGTTATGGAAATCCTTATAAGGAGAAATGCACTTTTCCATAAAGAAATGTGGGTTAAAATACCCAAAAATTTCTACAAGGTGAACTCATGAATTATAGGATTAAGGTGCATTGTCCGATCATGTGTTTTGTGATCAAACCATCACCGTAGAATTTTATATTTCAAACCACTAATTCTTTTATCCATTCGATATGCTATATCACAATCACATGGTCCATATCTCTTCTATTGCCCAAGTTAAATCATTCCATCGTATCGTGATTCTGATCTCATAAACCAAAACATTTTCATATATATAAAGGTGCATATTCGATTGCATCCGTTCAATTGCTCAGTTTTTGCCATTTAAATGTCCCATTAGTTTTAATGGACTCGCTAATATGCAATGAATATTTTAACCTTTATTAAAATATTGCAAAGGATGACAAAGTTCTCATCTCTTAATTTAGTGGTTAATAAGTACTTTTAGAAATTACAAATTGCACCTAAATAGTAGATGTTTTTACAAAATAATATGAAAAGTATTATGTGATCCTAAAAAAACATTAAAGTCATTAACAACTTGTTTTCATCCTCATTTTCATATGCTGTTGTGCCTTTCACTCAATAGACTCCAAAAATGTTTTTCCTATCAAATCAGCTAAGTTATTAATTTTCTTGAGAAAAATATATTAGGCATTAAGATAAATAGAAAGAAATAAGAAAAATTATTTAATAAATGCTAAATTTTAACAATTAATATTTTAGTATTTATGAAAAATAAAAAAATAATTATATATAATATTTATTAATTTAAAAATATAAAACTATTTCAGTTTTATTAATACTTTGGAATATTACTAACATTGTAAGCATATTTTTACTATTAATTGAATATTTTTTAATTCATAATTAAAAATAAAAAATTAATAAAAATGTAGATAATATAATTATTCTAATATATTATATTTTTCTTAAATAACATAAGTAATAAATATAAATAATATTTAAGATTAATGAAATAATTTTAGCTTCTAATTTTTTACAAATAATATTACTTTACTTAAAAATCTATACTCACCATACATATTATTATAAAATTAAATTAATTCTAATTAATAATATTTAAAATTCTTTATTTTTATCAAAATTAAAAATGTTAAAGTTATTATTTCTGTATTTTGGATGATATGTCCTATTTATTATTATATAGATTGTTAATAATATTATAAACTTTTTATTAAATATGAATTGCTAAAATGGTAATTATAAAATAACTTTTTCAATAATTTAATTTTTTATTATTAACATTTTATTTAAATTAATTATTACTCACTAAAAGATAGGAATGCTATAATAAAAATGTGTAACTTGAGGACTTCTCAAAAGGCCTCTATCATAACAGTACTCTTGCTTAAGAATTCTTAACTTTGGAATTCTAATTAGATCTTGTGCTATAATATTTGTGTGCTAACAAATGCAATCAAAAGAAAAAGTATCGTAGTTGTGTGATTATTGTCTTGATGATAATAAATCATGGAAAAAATAATCTAATTTATCAATATATATACTTTTCAAAAAAAATTATTCTTATCATATATATGTTTATATGTTCCAATATTAATATTTTATTTATTTAAAATTAATAAAAATTAATTACATAATTTATTATTTTCAAAAATGTTGGTAATAATATTATCTGAATATGCTATTATTAAATATTATTAATTGATGGACATAAACTGTTATTTAAATATGTATTCTTTTAATATGTAGGCTATTTTATATGCAAAAGCACCTAAAAATTGATTGTGTTTATTTCTAATTATTTTATTTTTGAATTATATGATTATTATACAACATAAATATTTTTAGAATAAAATTATAATTTATAAAAAAGCACTTTTATATATTTATTAAACTTTATTAAAGTATGTTATAAATATGTTATTGAAATATTTTGTACAAAATCAAATTTCTATTCAGAATAATTCAAACTTACTTCTTGAACCACACTTCAAACATTTACGAAAGAAATAGCCTTTCAAAAAAAAAAGTTTTCTATCAAAAAATATGTACAACATGAGGACTTTCCAAGAGGTGACATATCACAACAATACTCTAAGAAAAGCATGATTAACTTTTGAGTTTTAATGGGATCCAGTTCTATAATGGTGGTGTGGTCGCAATTACATGCAAAAGGATAAAAGTTTAATTATGTTTTTATTTTTTTTTAAAACTAATGAACTGTTTAAAAAGTTTTTAAATTAATAAATAAATATACTTCTAAAATTTTTTATATGATTATTATACATATCATATTGGATAATATAATCAATATTTTATTTATATAAAATAAATATAAAGATAAACATATAAATGAGCAAACTATTATTTTTTAATACATTAATATTCATACAAAAGAACTTCTTCTAATATATTATCATATTTAGAAACAAAAAAAATAAACTACTTAATAAATATAAATAATGAAATATATTTTTGTCATAAATATTATATATTAGGTTATTTAATGGAAGATATTTCTTAAATATTGATAATTGATGTGCAAAAAAAGAGATAATGAAGATGCAAATAATTATTGAATAAGAGAGAGTAAGTCTCGATTCGATAACAATAAAATAAAGAGAAAATAAGTAATACAGAAAGGTGAGAGATAATTTAATAAAGTGTAAAAAAAGAGAGAAATGATAAAATAGAAAAGGATAATGGAAAGAGAGAGGCTAAGAAGAATATTGACATATAGAGAGTAAAGAGACAAATAAGAGTACAAAATAAGAAGACAAGGGAAAGTTGGAGAATTTGAGAGACATTTAAATAAATAGGAAAAATTGAGAGAAATAAATAAAATAAAAAATATCTAAAAAAAATTAAACCTATAATATATAAATAACATTATAAGTTAATGATATATAATATTTAATAACAATAAAATATTAAAAAATAATTGAGGTTTAATATTTTTCTTTGAATATTACATTATTTTAAAAAAATTTATGATTAACACATTATATTAATATCTGATATTCTATAACATAAAATTTTTAATTTAGCATATGAAATATACATTATTATAAATATAAATTAATTCTACTTTATTGTAATTAATAAAAGTTATTTTAGTAATTAATGAGTATAATTAATGTTAATAGTTTTAATATAACATACAACATGACATATTGATTGCTAAATAAAATTAATAATAATTTTATAAAGTAGTTTTTAAAAATTAATTACTAAAGTTTAATTATTAACAATTATTTAAAATTTTTTTATTTTTTAAAAAATTATAATGATATAAAAATTAATTATCATTCATTAGAAGAAATAATGTTAATAAAAAATATGAGCAATAATTGGACTTCTTAAGAAGTTACCAAGCCTAACACTACGTTTGTCTATGCATGCATAAATTTCGAGTTCTAATAATATCAAGTACTATTAAGATGGTGTGGTCAAACATACATGCAAAAAAAGAAATCAAAGTTGTGTGATTATGATTTCGATTATATTAAACCATTTCTAAAATTTCTTAAATTATTAAGCTTATAAATTTTAAAAAATAGTTTTTCTTTTTATATATTTTATTATATATAATGATATCAATATTTTATTTATTTGAAATAAACAAAAAATTATATAAACTATCAGTTTTTAAAACATTGTCATTAATACATAAGAACTTCTTAAATTATGTTATCATTCTTATAAATACAAAATTAGAGTACATAATAAATAAAAATAATTATATCTATAATATTATATGTTAGACTATGTCACACAAGAGATCTATTAATGTTACTAGTTAAGAGCTTAAAAGGAGAAAATGGAGACGTAGTTAACTATTTTTTAAAAGTGAGAAAGTTATATTAGATGGTTTTGCGTATAAAACAAGCTTCCATCTACTCCAGGAAAAACTAGGCAAACACAACAAGATATAAGCATTTCATCAAAAGATGGATAGGTCAATCCCTTACAACAAAGAGAAAAAGGAGATGGACTACTACGATCATACAATAAAATAAACAGAATAGCTACTATATAGCCTCACAACGAAAAAAAATGGAAAAAAAGAATAACATTAAGAGAAATAAAATATACATCAATACAAATAAAATCTTACACTAAATGAAATCATTAAAGAGGCATAGCATTCTTAACTAAATGAATAATAAACAAGAAAATAAGCAACTTAGCTTATTTTAGAAGTAAAAGAGTTTCAAGATCCACTATATTGTCATTCTTACCAATTAAAAATTAAATTACATAACAAATATAAATAATAAAATATACATTTTTCAAAAATATTATATATTATATTAAGTTAGACTGGAGATCTCTTAAATATAATTAATTTATTATTTGAATAAGAGTAATATAGATGGAGACAACTATTTTGTAAAAGAGAAAAAGTCATTGGTTGATAAAATAAAAATAGATAGCAAACAATAACAGACAAATGTGAGAGCTGACTTAATGAAGAAGAAAAGAGAATAGTGAATGAAGATATTAATACATACAATTTTCTTTTATGATGTTGTCATTTTTATAAATACAAAAACTAAATTCAATAAAGGATCTTAATAAAATATAATATTTTTATAATATTATATATTAAACTGTGATATTTAAGGGATTTCTTAAATTTTATTAATTTATGCACTAAAAAAGAAATAAAAAAGATAGAGATAACTCTTTTAAAAGAGAGAAAAGTCATAGATTGATAAAAGCAAGATATAGAGAAAAATAATAATATTAAGATGAGAGATGCTGTAATGAAGTGGAAGAGAAATAGGGGAAAAATTAGATAGTAGAGAAGGATAGAGAAGAGTGGGGCCAAGAAGAATACAATGATTGAGAAAATGAGTAAAATAAGGGAATGATAATAAGAGAGAAATAAGATACCATGTTAGTTAAAAAGATAATAAGAAAATGTTAGAGAAATAATTCGATAAAAATAAATTTTTAATAAATGAAAGCATAATATTTATTAAGTATAAAAAATTAATTATAAAAATATTTATTAATTTTAAAATATAAAAATTTTTAAGATTTTTTATTCTTTTTAGATTTCATAAATGTTTCAAGAATATTTTTACTATGAATTTAGTATTATTTTATTCATATTTAAAAACAAAAATTAAATAAAAAATCAATAATAAAAATATTCTAATATACTATCTTTATTTAAGATAATATAGATAATAAATAAAAGTAATATTCATGATTATTTAAATAATTTTGTATTTCTCATTTTTCAAAACATTATATCACATTATTTAAAAAATGTTTACAAACCATATATATTATTATAAAGTCAAATTAACTCTAATTTATGATAATTGATTTAAATTATTTTACTTAATATTAAAGTAAATAAAAATTATTATTTTATTATATCTTATTATATTTCATATTTATTGTTATATAAAATTAATAATAGCATTATAAAGTTTTTAATAAATATATTTTAAAAAAATGGTAATTAGAAACTATCTTTTTTAATAGTTTAATTTTTTTAGTATGATCTCTTATATTCTATATTATAATATTTGTATATTTAAAAAAATTATTACACATCATATATATGGTATTATAAACATTTGTTAATTCTAACTTATTCTAATTGATATTAGTTATTTTGTAAAATTTTTAACTAAATGTTAGTTATTCTTTTATTATATCACATGATGTGGCATGTTTATTATTATAGAAAATTGATAATACTTTTCAAAAGAAATTTTGATAAAATTAATTATTATAGTAATAGTTATGAACTACCATTTATAGTATTTTGTACTTTATAATGTCATAAAACTTAACAGTCATTTACTAAAAAAAAATAATGCAATGAAAAAATATGTGAAACATTTGGATGTTTAAAGAGGCGACGCATCATAATACTACCCTGGCACAAGCACATGTAATTATGGAGCTCTGTTGAGATCCAAAGCTAAAATGCTTGTGCGGCCAAACATGCATAGAAAAGAAAAAAATGAAAATAATAAATCAATAAAATTAATTAAAAAAACTAGATAAGCTATTTCAACCTATATTTCAAGTCATTCGAGTGTTATTATCTTTTTTCCTAATTAAAATATTACAAATGCTATGCAAATTCCAATGACTAAATGTTTTTGTATGTACTTTTAGAAATTACAAATTACATGTAAATAGTAGGTTTTTCTACAAAAATAAGAAGAAAATTTTTTATGTAATCCTAATAAAAAAATATTAAAGACATTAGTAGACCATTTCCAACATCAATTTCATAAGTTGCTGTCTGATTCACTCATTAAACTCCTGAAATTCTTCTCCTTCTCAAAGCTAAGTTTTCAATTCCCTAAAAATTTAGTTCATTTAATTAAGATACTTGTGCCTCTATAATGATTTCATTAAGTACAAAATTTTGGTTGTATTGATTTAGAATTTATGTTGCTCAATATTTTTTCCATTTTATTTTGTTATGAGGGTGTAATAGCTTGTCTTATCTTTTTCATTGTAGGATTGTAGTAGTTTGTTAGAATATCCTTTTTGTTTAGAGCATTATGCCTACCCATCTTTTAATGAAAGGCTTATATTGTGTTGCATTTGCTTGGCTTTTTCTTTGGGTGAATGCAAAAACTTTTTTATAAGCTCAACCACCTCAAAATTGGTTATGAAATTTTTTAATTATTATTAATTTTTTAATTACATGCCTTAAAAAACAAAAAAGAGATATGGAGACAACTATTTTGAAGGAGATTAAAAGTCATATATTGATTAGTGTATGATGATGAAAAACATAATGATAGAAAGAGATGAGATATGCTTTAAAGAAAAGGAAAAGAAATGAGGGAATACAAAAGATATAGAGTGAATAAACAAATAAATGAAAGAGAAAGAAAAATTAGAAAGTAGAGAAGGATAAGGGAGGGAGAGGACAAGAAGAATGTAAGGACATAAAGAATAAAGTGACAAATAAAAGAATGTTATTAAGACAGAGAAAGAAATGAGAGAACATATTAGACATTAAGACAATGAGAAATATAAAACTATTTAATGTTTATTATTATTTTAGAATATTACTAATATTAAAAATATATTTTTACTAATAATTTAATATTTTTTATTCATACCTAAAAGTAAAAAATATTATTAAATAGTCGATAATATAATTATTTTAATATATTATCTTTATTTAGCATAATATAAATAATATATATATAAAATATTTAAGTTAAGTGAAATAATTTTAGATTTCTTATTTTTTATAACACAATATTACTTTATTTAAAAAATCTACACATGCCATAAATATATTGTTATAAAAGTAAATTAGCTTTAATTTATTATAATTGAAATAAGTTATTTTGCTAAACATTAAAAAAACTAAATTTATTTTTTATTATATCATATATTATGTCATATTTATTTTTATATCAAAATTGATAATAATGTCATAAAGTTATTATTAAATATTAATTAATAAAATGGTAATTATTAAAAAAATTTAAAAATTTAATTTATTAATATTAATAAGTAATTAAAACTAATTATCACTCATTAAAATAACAAATGTTATGGAAAAATATGTGCATCATGAGGACTTCTAAAGAAGCTACCCATCGCAATAGTATTCTTTCTTAAAGATGTGTAACTTTGGAGTTCTAATTAGATCAATTGCTATAATGTTGAATTGGTCGCACATGCAAGCATAAGATAAATTGTTGTAGTTGCACTTTTTAAAAAAATATTCTTATCATATATGTCTTAATATATTTAAATATCAATATTTTATTGACAATAAAATTAATAAATAATAATTACATAAATTGTTATTGTCAAACATTTTCACAATCAACACATAGGTATTTCTTTCAATATGTTATCATTCTCTTAAAAAAATTAAATTATGTAAAAGATCTAAATAGAAGAATATATGATTTTGAATAGCATTATATATTAAATTATGTAATATTAGACATTTCATAAATATTATTAATTAATCAACATAGAAAAAGATAGTGCAGACCAAAAAATTATTATGTAAGAGAGAGAGAACATTACGGATTGATATTAAGAGAGAGAAATGAGAGAACAAGAGAGATGTTAAGATAAAGTGGAAGAATGAAAGAAATAATTGATAAAAGTTAAATTTTACTAATAAAACAAATAAAATTTATAAAATATAATAACCAAGTACACAATGTGTAACATCCTAGATCATCAAATAAGTATGAATCAAAATCACTTGTAAAATAGGCTAAAATCCTAGAAAATAAGATATTCAAAAAACATAAAAATGTTATTGATAGAGCTCGTTGATTAAGGTTTGATAATGTTTGTTTCTTTTTCCATTTAACCTCATTGGAATTGCTATGAATTATCAATGTAAATAAGCATAAATAAAAAACATATTATTTTAAAAATAAGAAAAAATATATTAAATTTGAAATATGATTTATAGAAATAACATAATTAACAAAATCAATGCATGTAAATGTCACGTAAGAAGAGAATTATTAATTCCTTATAAAATTACAAAGTTTAAGGGTAAAAGTTTAAGAGATAAGACACATTTTATGAGAAAGTTGCATTCCATGATATAAAGGCTATCTTGCAAAACTTTCTCATCAAGAATGTTGTATAATATAATATTTTTATATAAAAACTTCTATAAATAGCATATATATGCTTTTATCAAGATAAATTAATTCTAATTTATTATAATAGATACAAGTTATTTTTCTATATATTTAAATAAATTGAAGTTATTATTTTGTTGGCTATATGGCGTAGCTTATTAATTATTATAAAAAATTGATCATAATTTTATAATCTTAATTTAAAAATATTTATTATTATAATAGTAATTATGAACTATCACTTATTGTAATTTTTTAACATTCTAATGTTATAAAAGTTAATTCTCATTCATTAGAAAAAAAAAATTTATAAAACAATATGTGCAACACTAGAACGTTTGAAGAGGTCACCCATCACAATACTCCTCTAGCACAAGGATGCTTAAAATTCAAGTTCTAATGAGCTCCAATGCTAAAATGTTGTTGTGGTCGAGCATGCTTAAAAAAATTATTGTTGTTGTGTGATTATTTTTTTAATGATAATGAATAATTTCTAAAATTTCCAAAATTATCAAGCTATACACTTTTAAACAAATTTATTTGAGTTATATATGTCACAATATATTACACTATAAATATTTTATTTAAATTAATTACATTAACTATTATTTTAAAAAAAAAGATAGTTCTAAGTGAAATTTTCTTCCATTATGTTATCTTTTTTATGAATTTAAAATTTCATTACATAATAAATTTTAATAATGAAATATATATTTGTCATATATATTGTATTGAGCAATTTAACATGAGAGATTTCTTAAATAATAACAATTAATGGGTAGAAGAAAGTATAATAGATCTCAAGATAATTATTCTATCAGAGAGAGAAAGTCATGGATTGATAAGAGTAAAAAAGAGAGAAAAATAGTGATAAAGAGAGATGAGAAACAATTTAATGAAGAGAAAAAGAGAACATAAAGAAGATAGATATAACAAATAAATAAGTGAAAGAGCGAGAAATGAGAAAGTAGAGAAGTATAGGAGTGAGAGTGGCCAAGAATAATATAAGGAGATAGACAATGAAGACACAAATAAAGCTATGATAATTAGAGAGAGAAGAAGGTGGCAGAACGTGTTGAAGAGAAATAAGTAAGAAAAATATTTTTTTAAAAAATAACCACCAAAAATTTATGGGATGCAAGAGTGGGCCGCAACAGTTCAATGGTAATTACTTCTGAACAACATTTTGTTCCTATTAAAATCAAAACATTCCATTGTGTAATTGAAGTAATCGATTACATCACCGTAAATCTAACCAAACACATACAACTTACTCATTGGTTGCTCAAGTGTTTAGCTCCAAGACAAAGAGAAGGCCATGCAACCAAGTTAATGGGCTGTCGAGCAATGTGAGACAAAACATGTAAACTTCTTTACATGATGAAGCCCAGAACTACGACATTAAGGTGCATTGTCGATCGTGCATTTTCATAATCGAATGATCATCACTGTATTCTATGAAAAAAAATATGTGCAACACTAGGACATTTAACTTTGAAATTCTAATTAGGTCTAGAGCTACAATGTTTGTGGGCTCGCGCATGCATGCAAAAGTCAAATTATCATAGCTATGTAGCTATTGCCTTCATGAAAACTAATCATTTTTTAAATAATCTAAATTATCAAAGATTTACACTTTTTAAAAAAAAAAATATGTTTATTATATGTTTTAATATATTCTAATATTAATACATTATTTATGTACAATTAATAAAAAAATAATCACATAAACTATTATTTCCCAAAATGTTGACATTAATACATAAGATTTTCTTTCATATGTTATCTTTCTTATGAAAAAAATTAAATTACATAAAAAATATATATATAATGAGATATGTTATTATCATTAATATTATATATTAAATGATGTAATACAACGAATTTCATAAATGTTGCTAATTGATGGACAAAAAAGAGATAATGGAGAAGAAAATAATTATTCACTAAGTGAGATAGAAAGTTATAGATATATAAAAGTAAAATAAACAGAAAAAAAATAATTGACATAGATTAGAGATTATTTAATGAATAAGATAAGAAAAAGAATAACAAGAGGAGATAGAGAGAAAAAATAACAAAATAGAAAAGAGAAAAAGGAGAAAATAAGAAAAAATAGAGGAGAGTGAGGCCAAGAAGAATATTAGTATATAAAGAATGAAGAGACAAAAAAGAGAATGATAATGGAGAGAAAGAAGTAAAAAAATGTAAGAGATACTAAGATATAGGGAGAAAAGTGAGACAAATAGTGAAATAAAAGTTAAATCTTAATAATTAGACTTATAATATTTATAAAATATAAAAAATTAATGTTATATAATATTTAAAAATATTAAAATATAAGAACTATTTAAGTTTTATTTTTAATTAAAAATATTACAAATATTAAAAAATATTTTGACTATTAGTTTAATATTATTTTTTAATTTCAAAGATTTTATAATATAATATTTTTATATTCATAAAAATTAAAAACACATCATATGTAGTTATTATAAACTTAAATTAATTCTATGATAATCAAGATAAGTTATTTTGATAAATATTTAACCAAAGTGAAGTTATTATTTTGTTATATTAAATGATGTGTTATATTTATTATAATATAAAATTGATAATAATTTTATAAAATTAATTTTAAAGACCTAACTATCGTAATGGTAATTTTGGACTATCATTTATATTAATGTTTTTACATTATATTATTATAAGAATTAATTGGCATTCATTAGAAAATGCAATGTTATGAAAAAATATGTGCAACATTGTGAAGTTTAATGATGTCACTAAGAACAATATTACTCTTCCCCAAAAACGCATAACTTTGAAGTTCTACTGAGATCCAATGCTAAACTACTGGTGTGGTTGAACATAAAAGAAGAAATGTCATTATTATATGATTATCTTTTTATGGTAGTGAACAATTTTTAAAATTACCTAAATTATGAAGCCTATATAATTTTAAATAAAATTTATTCTTGTTACATTTGTCATAATATATTATATTATAATTATTTATTTAAATAAAATTAATTAATAATATATTTGTTAAAAAAATAAAATTAAAAATTTATAGAAAATCACTTTCATTTATTTGTTAATAATTATCAAAAGTTGAAATAAATAATTTAAAGAAATATTTTGTTATAAAAAGCTTTTATTTATAATAATTCACCAGCTCTTACTGAGCCTCACTTCAAATATCTTACTAAAAGAAAATATCTTTCATGAGAAAAAGAAGTGTTATGAAAAAATATGTGTAACATGAGGACTTTTAGGGAGGTAAACAATCCCAATTGTACTCTATCCAAAGCACACCTAACTTTTGAGTTTTGATGGGATCTAATGTAATAATTCCAGTGTGGTTACAAAGGTATGCAAAAGAAAAAAATTGTATTTGTGTGATTGTTGTTTTAAAAATATTGAATCATATAAAAAATTTCTAAACTAATAAGTCAATATACCTCTAAAAGTTATATGCTTATTATATCTATCATAATATAATATTAATATCTTATTTAAATAAAATAAATAAATTGTAAAATAAAAAATTATTTTTGAGATTACTTTAAAAAAATAAATAATAAAATATATATTTATCATAAATATAATATATATGATTATGCAACATATAAACTTTTTAAATATCCATAATTAATCTGTAAAAATGAGATAATAAAGACATATATAACTATTATATAAGAGAGAGAGGGAGAAAGTCATTGATTGATACAAATAAAATGGAGAAGAAAATAATAATAAAGAGAGATGAAAGATAATTTAATAAAATAAAAAAGAAAAGTGAACATAAAATAGATTAAAGCAACTAGTAAAAAATTGAAAGGTAGAGAAATAAGAATGTAGATAAGGATAGTGGACAGAGAGAGAGGATTACAACAACATTAGCTTTAGAGAATAAATAGAAAAATAAGAGATTGAAAATAAGAGATAGAAGAAAGTGAGAGAATTTGAGAGGCATCAAGATAAAGTGAAAAAGTCATAAAAATAATTAAATAAAAATTAAATGTAGATAATTGAACTTATAATATTTATAAAATATAATACATTGAACATATATAATAATTAATCATAATAACCTATAAAAAAATATTTATGGTTTATTATTATTTTAGAACATTTCAAATAGTTAAAAATTTTTCTAATATAAACTAAATATTGTAAACATAAATTATTTCTTATATAATACAATTAATAAATATTATTTTGCTTAATATTAAACTAAATTAAAGTAAATATTTTTTATATCAAATGATGCATCATATTTAGTACTAAGTTAATTTAAAAACAATATTATAAAGTTATTTTTATTAAGTAATTACTAAAATTTTGTTATAAACAATTATTTATGGTAATGTATTTTTTAAAAACATTATAATGATGTAAAAATTAATTGTCATGCATAAAAAATGAGTTCTACGATTATCTAAGCATGATTAAGTCTAAGCTTCTAATGATATCAATTGGTATAATACTTGTGTTGTCACATATACATGCAAAAGGCAAAAAATTGAAGTTGTGCGATTATTTTTTTTAACGTAATATATCGTTTCATAAATTAGTAACCATACAAACACTTAATTATAATTTATGTTTTTTATATATGTTATAATATATTATGATATCAATATTTTATTAACATGAAATAAAAAAAATTACATAAATTACCATTATTAGTAATATTGATATTAACACAACAATTTCTTACATTATGTTATCATTGTTATTAATAAAAATTTAAATTATGTAATAAATTTACATAACAAAAAATATCTTTGTCCATAATAATATATATTAGATTATATAACATAAGATATCAACTTAATATTAATAATTTATCAGCTAAAAAGGAGATAATTAAGACGAAGAAAAAAAATAAAGAACATAGAAGAGATAGTGAGAATAAATAAATACATGAAAGAAAAAAAATAAGACAGAAAAGATGGATAGTAGAGAGACCAAGAAGACTATAAAGAGATATAGAATGAAGAAATAAATAAGAGAATGATAATAATATAGAGAAGAAAGTGTGAGAATTTTAGAGACATTGAGATAAGGAAAAAAATGAGCCAAAAAATTAAGTAAAAGTAAAACCTTAATAATTAAATTTATAATATTTATTAAATATTATCAGATGATCATATGTAATATCTAATAATAATAAATAAAAGAACTATTTTAGGACTACTATTTGTTTCTTATTTTACAAATGTTTAAATAAATATTTTTCCAATTTATTTAATATTATGTTTTTCATAATTAAAATTAAGAAATAATAATTAAAAAATAAATATTACAATTTTTGTAATATATTATCTTTATTTAATGTAATATATATATATATATATATATTAAAAATTAATAATATGTAATACTAATGATTTAATTTTAGATTTCTATTTTTTTACTAATTTAATATTATTATATTTAAATAATTCTATTTAGAACATGTATATAATATTATAAACATAAAGTAATTTAAATTTATTATATTTTAAATAATTTTTTCCTTAATAATAAAGAGTGTTAAAGTTACTTTTTTATTATATTATATTTTGTACCATATTTATTATTACAATAATTTGATAAAAGTGTTATAAGGTTGTTATTAATATGTAATTATGAAAATTGAATTTACAAGATATAATTTACAATCATTTAAATTTTTTAAATTAAAATATTATTAAAATCAATTATCATTTATTACAAAAACTAATACTAAGAACAATTATGTGCAACAACATCCCAATAGGTCCATCCAAAAATTACTCTCAAGTAAACATGCTTAACAATGTACTATTAATGAGATCTATTATTATAGCACTAGCGTGGTAACAAATGAATAAAAATCTCAAACAATCATAGTTTTGTTATTATTATCTTGAAAATAATGAATCATAATATGTTTTTACAATAATATTTCATTTAAAATAATTTTCTTAAAAAATTATATAATCTATTATTTTTATAAAATGGATAATACAAATGATTTTCTCTTTATGTCATTATTTTTATAAATAAAAAATTAAATTGCATAAAAACTAAAAATAATAAAATATAGACTATTCATAAATATTATATATTAAACTATGATATATGATAATATCTTAATTTTTTAATTGATGTGCTTAAAAAGAAAAAAAAGGAGATAGAGATAGCAATCTTAAAAGAGAGAAAAATTCATATTTTGGTGAAAGCAAGATAAAGAGAAAAAGAATTTTAGAGAGCTGTTTAAAAACATATTTGCAACATTAGGATGTTTAAAGTGGTCAACAATCGCAATACTACTATCTCCAAAGCATAATTAACTTTGGACTTCCAATGAGATCCAATGCTAAGATGCTGGTGTCATTGAAAATGCATACAAAAGATAAAGTATTGTAGCTGCGATCATCTTTTTGATGGAAATAAACTATTTCTAAGATTTCCTAAATGATAAAGTTTATGAACTTTTAAATAAAATTTATGCCTATTATATATGTCATATTATATTATAATACCATTATTTTATTAAAATAAAATTAATTATTAATTACATAAACTATTATCTTTTGAAAAAGTATACAATTATAAATGAAATTTTCTTTCATTATGTTACCATTCTTATAAATTAAAAATAAATTATTTAATAATATTGATAATAAAATATATAATTTTCTTATATATTATATAAATTAAACAATACAACATGGGAGATTTCTTAAATATTATTTATTAACTAGTAGAAAAAAGGATTGTGGAGTAGAAGATTATTATTTCATAATTGAAAAACTTGTCAATTAATAAAAGAACAATAGAGAGGAAAATATTAATAAAGAGAGATTAGAGTGTTTTAATGAAGTAGAAAAAGGAAAGAACATAAAGAAGATGGAGAAAATAAATAAGTGACAAAGAGACAAAATAAGAAATTATAAAAGGATAGAGGAGTGAGAGGGGTCAAGAAAAATAAAAAGAGATATAGAATAAAGACACAAAAAGAGTGATAATAAAAAAGAGAAGAAAGTGAGAGAATGTGGTAAAAATAAGTAAGTGAAAAAAATAATTTAATAAAAATGAACCGACTATAACAAACAAGTTGACACAGTGAACTGCGATAGTTTAATGGTAATTACTTAATCAATTAAAAAGATTCCATTTTATGATAAAGTTATCAGTTAAGCCTCCATAAATCTAATGTACCACAAGCAACTCACTTTTTGGTCACTCAGCTTATTAGTTTCTGAAAATAGCAAAAGCCAACAAACCAAGTTAATTTGCTACACTTAAAAGATACAAAAATCCTTAAGGTGAAATATAGAATGTTGATGCGCAATATGGTTCAAAGAACACAAACTTTTATTCATGGTGAATTCCTAAATTATGTCATTAATGAGAACAATTTGATTGCGCATTTTCATAATTGAACGATGTCGATCGTATTTTATCTACCAAATCACTAATTCTTTTAGTTATCTAATTACGCTGTCACGATCACACAGTTCGAATTTGTTCCATTGGGTATGTTAAATCCTTTCATTACATCACTATTTTGATTTAGGAGACCATATCAATTTCATGTTTATAAAGTTGCAAATTAGATTGCTTCTGTTTCATCATTTAATTTTCTTGATCAAACCATCTCAGAGCATTCTGAGCAAAGGGATACTACACAATGGCTATTTGAGCCATTATGTCAAGAAAATTGAGTGTCTTTTTATTTACTTTTTTACTAATTAAAATATAGCAAATTTTGCTTAAATGATAATGGCTAAATTAGGTTTTTGGTAAGTGCTAGAAGTCGTTATAAATTCCGTATAAATAAGTGATTTTTGTACAAAATTAAGAAGAAAAATTTTTATGTTATGGCAAGAAAAAAAATTGAAGATTTAAACAACTCGTTTCCATCATCATTTTCATACACTGCTATTCCATTCACTAGTCAAAATCTTGAAATTCTTTTCCATCTCAAATCATCAAAGTTATTAATTTTCTTGATATGTAATTCATTTAATTAAGATAGTCTTTGCTCTTTAATTATTTCCTCAACAAAAAGATTTTGTATTGATTTAGATTTTATGTTGTTGAATGCTTTAGTTTTTTCTATTTTATTTCATTGTAAGATTGACTGTAGTAGCATGTCCCATTTATTTCATTGTATGATTGTAGTAGTCTATCTCATTTGTCTCCTTATTGTAAGGGTTCTAGCGACTCATTTCCATCATCATTCTAATACATGGCTGCACCATTCACCTATCAAACCACTAAAATTTCTTTCCTTCTAAAACTAGCTAAGGCATTTATATTCTTGACATTTAATTCATTTATTTAAGATACTTGCACCTCTTTAATGATTTCATCAAGAATTGGATTTTTTGTGTTGATTTTGATTTTATGTTGTTGAATGACAGGAAGGCCAAGAATAATATATGGAGATAAATAATGAAGGGACAAATAAAAGAATGAAGAAAGTTAGACATGGTGTTAAAGTGAAATAAGTGAGAAAAATAAGATAATAAAAATTAACTCCAAAATACTTAAGGCATGCATACCTAATCAAATGCAAACATTCCATTTTTTTGTTGGGTAATTAATAAATTCTCTAAACATTCGACCAAATACATGCAACTCGTCAGTTGGTTTCTCAGGAAAATAATTCACAAACACAATGAACGACAGCCAACAAAGTTAATTTGCAATCATTAATGGTTACAAAAAAACTATAAGGAGAAACACACAATGCTAGTGTGAAATTTGAGACAAAACATGTAAACTTATGTACGCGATGATTCCTAAAATGTAGAATTAATGTACACCATCTGATATTGTGTTTTTCCAATCGAATGATCACTGTCATTTTTTTATCTTAGAAACTGTAAATACATTCAGCCATCAGATTGAGCTATGTCGCCATTACATGGTCAGAATTTTTTCTACTAGCCAATCTAAATCTTATAATCAGATCACAATTTAGTTCTTATGGATTAAATCAATTTCATATTTGCAAACACACAGATTCGATTGCAACAATCTAATCGTTCAGTTTTCACTATCGAACTGTGCTAGATCGTTGTGATTGAATGACTACAACACAATGAAAGCTTTAGCCATTATTTCAAGCCATTTTAGAGTTATTTATTTATTTATTTCCCAATTAAAATATTGCAATAAGCTATAAAAAATCCAACAGCTAAATTGGGTGTTTGGTAATTGCTTTTAGTTGTTACAAATTACATATAAATAAGATTATTTTGTGTAAAAATAAGAAAAATTTTATGAGATCCCAAGAAAAAATATTATAGCCGCTAGCAACTCATTTCCATCGTCTTTTCATATGTTGCAGCACTGTTCATCCCTCAAATTCCCAAAATTTCTTATCCTTCTCAAATCAACTAAGTTATTAATTTCTAGATATTTAGTTAATTTAATTAAGATGCTTGCGCCTCTTCAATTATATCATCAAACATAAGATTTTTGTTGTATTGATTAAGATTTCAATGTAAGGCTACAGTTGCATACCCCATTTATTTTGTTATATGAGCATAGAAATCTATCTCATTGGTCTCTTAGATGTGAGGGTTTACCCTACGTGTATTTTGAAGAAAGGCTTATATTGTGTTGTGTTTGCCTAGTTTTTTCTTGGGTAGATGTAGGCATGCTTTATATGCTAAACTATAAAAAAATCATTTTTTATATTTTTAATTATTATTAATTTTTCAATTACTTGATTTTTATAAAACTTAATAAGTTTTAAAATTGAAATAAAAATTTATAAAAAATCACTTTTATGTATTTGTTAAACTTTATTAAAAATTACAAAAAATATTTTATTGATATAATTTGTAATAAATAAAACTTTTATTCATAAAAATTTACCTTCCTCACACCAAACCTCAATTCAAACAACTTATTAAAATTAATTATTTTTCATGAGATAAAAGAGTACTATGAAACAATATACGTAGCATTAGGAATTCTTAAGAGGTGACCCATGACAATAGTACTTTAGCCTAAGCATGTTTAACTTTTGTGTTTTAATGGAGTCAAGTGTTATAATGCTGGTGTGGTCACAAATGCTTTTAAAAGATAAAAAATCATAATAACTTCACTTTTATTTTGAAAATAATTAACTATTTAAAAAAGTTTCTAAATTAAAATGTAAATGCACTTCTAAAATTTTTTATAAGCTTATTATATATGTCATACTATTTTATAATATTAATATTTTATTTATACAAAAATCAATAAATAAATATACTATTATTTTTTATAATAGTGACATTAATACATAAGAATTTCTTGAATTAAATTTTAATTCTCACAAATAAAAAATTAAATTACATAATAAATATAAATAACAAAAAAAATAATTATGTAAGAGACACAAAAGATTAATGATTGATGAGTATTAAAAAATAATGAAGGTGGTTATAACTATTATGTAAGAGACACAAAGTCATGGAATGATAAGAGAAAAATAGAAAGTCATATATTAATAGAGAGAAATATGAGATGATTTATAAAAAAATAGAGAACATAGAACATATAAAAAATAAATAAAAAATGAAAGAGAGAGAAATAAGATTGTAAAAAATGATAGTGGAGAAAGAGAGGTTAAGAAGAAAATTAATATATTGGAAATAAAGAGAAAAATTTGGAGTTCTAGTTATATCCAATGCTATAATACTACCATTGTCACGAATGCATGCAAATGACGAAAACCAAAAGTTGTGTGGTTATATTATTGAATGTATTGAACCATTTCTAAAATTTCCTAAATTATCAAATATATAGACTTTTAAATAAAATTTCTACTTTTTATATATGTCATAATATGTTATGATACAAATATTCTATTTATATGAAGTACATAAAAAATTATAGAAACTATCATTTTTTATAACATTCATATCAATACAGAAATTTTTTTTTAGTATTTTGTATCATTCCTAAAAATACCAAATTAAATTATGTAATAAATATAATAATAAAATAGATATTTATCCAAAATATTTCATATTAGACTACATGCAAAAGTGTTGTCTTGAACATTAATAATTGATGAGCTAAAAAAAGATGAGATAGAGAGAATAAATGAATATGTTAAGGAAAGAGAAATGCAAAAACGATATGGTTAATAGAGAGAGGCAAATAAAAATATAAGGAGAAAAAACTAAGGAGACAAAAAGGTGAGAGAACTTTGGAGACATTGAGAATAAAAAGTGACAAAAAATTAAATAAAATTAAACCAATAATATTTAAACATATAATATTTATTAAATATTAAAGATAATTATGCATAATATTTAATAATAAAAAATAACAAATAATATTTTATGTATATTATTATTCTAGAATATTAAAAATAACTATTGATTATTTTGACAATTTATTTAATATTATTATTAATACTTAAAATTTTAAAATTAATTCAATAATAAATATTATAATCATTCTAATATATTATCTTTATGTGATGTAATATAGACATTAAAAATAAAAAATATTTAGCACTAATTATTTAATTTTGGTTTCTATTATTTTTACGATATAATGTCACTATATTTAAAATATTCTATACACAATATATATATACTATTATAAACATAAGTTAATTCTAATTTATTATATTTTTCAAAAGTTATTTTTCTTAATACTAAACTATATAGAAGTTGCAATTTTATTAAATCATTTGACATGTCGTATTTATTACTACATGAAATTAAAAATATTATAATGTTGTTATTAAAAAATAATTTCTAAAATGGTATTTATAAACTATACTTTTTAATCATCTAATTTTATATGATTAACATGTTTTTAAAATGAATTATCATTCATTTAAAAAACAAATTCTATAAAAAAAAGTGCAAAAATACTTTCAAGAGCTCACCCATCCCAAAACTACTCTCACCCAAGCTAGCTTAAGATTATAGTACTAATGGGATCTAATGGTATAAAGCCAGTGTTGTCGCATATGCATAAAAAAGAAAAATGATTGTAGTGGTGTAATCTTTGCCTTGAAAACAATAAGCCATAACGCAATATAAAATTAATATTTCTTTATATAAAGTAAAAAAATGGCATAAACTATTATTTTTTATAACATAAACCTGAACACATGATTTTCGTTCATTAGCTAACAATTCTTATGTTAAAAAAATACATTACATAAAAAGTATAAATTATTAAATATTTATTTTTAACAAATACTATATATTAAACTAAAATATATGAGAGATTTCTTAAATTTTCTTAATCAATGTTTTTAAAAAGAGATAATAGAGATAAGGATAACTATTTTAAGAGAGAGAAAAGTCACAATTTGATAAGAGCAAGATAAAGAAAAAAATAATAATAGAGAGAGATTAAAGACATTTAGTAAAAAGGAAAGAAATGAGATTACTTGAAGTACAGAGGATAACCAATTAATAAGTGAAGAAGAGAGAGAAATAAAAAAGTAGAGAAGGATAGAGAAGAGAGAAAGGCCAAGTAGAATATAAGAATATATAGAATAAAGAGACAAATAAATAGAATAATAATAATAATAAAAAGTAAGTAAGAGAATATATTAGACTTTAAGACAAAGAGAAAAATTGATAAAAATAATTTAATAAAGGTAAAAAATTTAACAATTAAACTTATAATATTTATTAGATATTATAAATTAGTAATATATACCATTATAATATTAAATTTATTTATATTTACAAAATTGATAACTATTATTTTTATTAATATTAAAAAATTTAAAAGTTATTATTTTATAATATTATATAATGTGTCAAATATATTATTATGTTAAACTAAAAATAATGTTATAAAATTGTTATTAAATATTAACTTCCAAATTCATAACTATAAACTATATTTTTTAATAATTTAATTTTTTGTTATTAACATGTTATTAGAATTAATTATGACATAATAAAAAAGGAATGCTATAAAATAAATATGTACAACATTAGGACTTCTGAGGAGGCCATCTATTCTTATAGTAATCATGCCAAAGAATGCTTAACCTTAGATTTCTAATTCGATCTAGTGGTATAATATTCTTATGGTCACACATGCACACAAAAGAAAAATAACCATAATTACCTGATTATTGTGCTGATGATAATTAATTATTTTTAAAATAATTTGAATTATTAAGTATATACACCTTCTAAAAAATTTATTCTTATCATATATGGGTTAATAGATTCTAATAATAAAAATTATTACTTTCTAAAAGTTGATATTAATACATAGGATTTTCTCAAAATTTGTTATCATTATTAAAAAATTAAATTACATAAAAAATAATAAATATTAAAATATATAATTATCATTAGTATTATATGTTAAACTATGTAATATGTGAGATTTTATAAATATTATTAATTGATTGAAAAAAAATGAAAATAAAAACTAAATAATTATGTTAAAAGAGAAAGAAATTATTATTTGATAAGGCTAAAATAAAAAATAGCAACAAAGATAGATGATAGATTATATAATAAAGAAGAATAGAAAAGAGGAAGAGAAAAAATAAAGAAGTGGGAGGGAAAGAAATGAGAAATTAAGGGTAGAAGAGATAGGGAGATGATGAAAAATATTCAGATATAAAGAATGAAAAGACAAAAAAGAGAATGATAATAAAAGATGGAAGGAAGTGAGAGAATATGATAGATACTGAGATAAAGAGAAAAATAAAGAGAAATAATTAAATAAATGTTTAAACTTAATAATAAATATATAATATTCATTAATTTAATAAGTTAATTTCTTAAAATATTAATAATATTAAAATATAAAAACTATTTGTTGTTTACTATTACATTAGAATATTACAAATATTTTAAAAATGTTTTGACTATTAATTTCATATTATTTTTTATCTTTAATATATTATAACGCAACATTTCTACATTTAAAATTTGAATAGATAACATATATTTATTATTATAAACATAAATTAATTCTAATTTATTATTATTGATATAAGTTATTTTGTTAAATGTTTAACTTAGTTGAAGTTATCATTTTATTTTATAAAATATTGTGTCATATTTATTATTATGTAAATTTGATAATAATTTTATAATGTTATATTTAAAATATTAGTTATTATAATGGCAAATATGAACTATCATTTATATTTAGTTTTTTATGTTGTAATATTGTGAAAATAAACTATCCTTTTTTATAAAAATGAATGCTATGAAAACATATGTGCAACACCAACAAGTCCAAATATCACAGCCATCACAGTACAAATCTCACCCAAGCATGCTTAACTTTATAGTTCTAACGAGATGCAATGTTAAAATACTGGTGTTGTTGAACATGCTTAAAAAAATATTGTAGTTGTGTGATTATTTTTTATGGTAATAAGCCAATTCTAACATTTCCTAAATTATCAAAACTATACACTTTTAAATAAAATTTGAACTTATCAAATGAGCAATAATAAATTGCAATATATTTATTTTATTCAAATAGAATTAGTAAATAATTACATAAACTATAATTTTTGAAAAAAAATAAGTAGTTTTCAGTCAGAGTTTCTCCTTTTATGTTTCCTTATAAATTAAAAATTAAATTGCATCACAAATATTTATAGCAAAATATATATTTGTTATATATATTATATATTAAATTATACAACATGAGAAACTTCTTAAATTATTTTAATGTATGGGCTAGAATAGATAATAGAGTCATAGATGATTATTCTATAAACGAGAAAGTCATGGAATAATAAGAGCAAAAAAAGAGAAATAATAAATATATGAGAAAAAATTATTGAAGAAGAAAAAAGAGAACAAAAAAAAGATAGAGAGAATAAATAAATAAGAGAAAGTGAGAGAAATGAGAAAATAGAGAAGGATAAAGGAGAGATAGAGCCCAAGAATAATATAAGGTGGTAGAGAATTAAGGCCCAAATAAAAGATTGATCATAACAAAGTGAAGGAAGTGAGAGAATTTTTTAAAGAGAAATAAGTGAGAAAAAATATTTAATAAATATTAATCGACCAAAACTAACAGATTGGCATAGTAAACCATGATGGTTCAATGGTAATTACTACTTAAAGAGGTTGTGCACATAATCTTATACGAACATTCCAAATTTTATTAGTTTGATATATTACATCTCTATAAATCTAGCAAACAAGTGCAACTCGCCCATTGGTCCCTCGAGAAAAGAATTCACGAACACAGCATATGATAGCCAACCACGTTAATTGGCTATCAATAATTGTTACAAAAATACCTATACATAGAAACTAACAATAGTAATGTGATATGTTGGACAAAACACACAAACTTATGTACATGATGAACTCCTAAATTATGGGATCATTATGTACCACCCGATCATGGATTTTCATGATCGACCGACACTATCATGTTTTATCTTTCAAACTACTAATTCTTTCAGCTATCTAATTGCACTATTTTGTGATCACATGATTCGTATTTCCCTCATTGGTCATGTGAAATCCTTCCATCAGTTCACGACTCTGATCTTATGGACTAGATCAATTTAATGTTTATGAAGTCTCAGATACGACTGCATCCTTCTGATCCCTCAGTTTTCATGATCATATAGTCCAAGAGCATTTTGATCAAACCACTACTATGTAATCGCCATTTTAGCAATTATTACAAGCCATTGGAATGTTTTTTATTTATTTCTTTCTTAATTAAAATACTATAATGGCTACAAAAATTCTAATGGCTAAATTAGGTATTTGGTAACTGCTTTTAGCCAATACAAATTGTATATAAATAAGAGATTTTTGTGCAAAAATAAGAAAAAAAATTATTTGATGTCAAGGAAAATATTGATGTCATAAGTAGCTTATTTCTATTATCATTTTCATATGCTACTGTGTCTTTCATCTATCAAACTCCTGAAATATTTTTCCTTTTCAACCTACTAAGTTATTAATTTTCTTTATATTTAATTCATTTAATTAAGATACTATTGCCTCTTTAATTATTTAATTAAGCATTGGATTTTCATTGAATTGATTTTTATTTTCTCATTGAATGTTTTTCTTTTTTATTTATTTTGTTTCATTTTAATGTTACAGTAAAATGTCTAGTTTATTTTATTGTAAGACTGTATTAGTCTACTTCATTTATCTCTTTTTTGGAGGGTTTGTGTTATTCGACTTTTAACAAAAGGCTTATATTGTGTTATGTTTTTCTAGTTTTTTCTTGAGGTTGAAATAGGCCTATTTTTTATGTTTTCTCACCTAAAAATTTATTATATATATTTTTTTAATTATTATTGATTATTTATTACACTTTTCAAAAACTTGATATGTTCTTAAAATAAAATTAAAACATATAGAAAATTACTTTTATATATTTTCTAAACGTTATTGAAAATTATTATAAATATTTTATGAAAATATTTTTTAATAATAAAAAATATTATTCATAGTAATTCAACCCTCTTATTGAGCATCACTTCAAATATCTTACAAAAATTAATTATCTTTCATCACAAAAAGGTGTGTTATGAAAAAATATGTGCAACATGAGAACTTCTCAATAGGTGACCAATCGTAATACTACTCTAGCCCAAGCATGATTAACCTTTGAGTTTTAATGGAATTAAGTGTTGTAATACCGGTGTGGTTGCAAAGACATACAAAAGGGGAAAAATCATATTTACGTGATTATTGTTTAAAAAATAAAGAACAATTTAAACAAGTTTTAAAATTAACAAGTAAATGTATTTCTGAAATTTATGATATGCTTTTTATATATGTCATACTATAATACAATATCAATGTTTTATTTATATAAAATAATTAAATAAATTAAATAATCTAATATTTTTTATAATGGTAACATTAATACATAAAAAAAATTTCAACTATATTATCATTCTGATAAATAAAAAGTTTACCTATTTAACAAATATAAAAAATAAAATATATATTTATCATAAATATTATATATTAGATTACACAACATAGAATATTTCTTTAATTTTAATAATTGATGACAAGAAAAAAGTTAATAAATGTAGAGATACCTATTACGTAAGGGAGAGAAATTCATGGAGTGATAAAAGCAAAATAGAGAGAAAAATAATAATAGAGAAATATAACAAATTATTTAATATAGAGCAAAATAAAAAGGACAAAACATAGAAAAGATAGAAAGAATAAATAAAGAATGAAAGAGTAAGAAATCAAAAGATAAAGAAGGATAGTGGAAAGAGAGGCTGAGAAGAATTTTAGGATATAAAGAATAAAGAAAAAATAAGAGAATAGCACCCTGAGAAAGGACAAAGCTAGAGTATTTGATAGATATTGAGATAAACAGAAAAAAGTGAGAAACATTATTAAATAATTATTAAACATAAATAATTAAACTTATAATATTTATAAAATATAATAAGGAACATATATGATATTTAATATTAATAAAATTCAAAAAATATTTAAATTTTATTGTTATTTAAGAATATTAAAAGTTTTTTAATTTTTCTTAATAAAATAATATTTTAATTTTTAATATTCTATAATATAAAATTTTTATATTTCAAAATTTAACATACAACATATGCATACTATTATAAATATTAATTAATTATAATTTATTATAATTAATAAATATTATTTTACTTAATAATAAATTAAATTAAATTTAATATTTTATTATATCATATGATGTGTCATGCCTATTATTATATTAAATAATAACAATATTAAAAAGTTATTTTTTACAATTAATTACTTAAATTTCATTATAAATTATCATTTGTAATAATTTATATTTTTAATTTCAATGTTACATAATTTAATTATTATTCATTACAAAAGTAAATGTAATGAAAAAATATGTGCAACAAAATGATTTTTGAATACGTCACCCATCCTAGCACTAAACTGCTCCAAACAATTCATAACTTTGAATTTGTAATGATATCGAGTGTAGTAATGTTGATGTGGCTGCACATGATTGCAAAACATAAAAAATAAAAGTTGTGTGAAGATTCACTTGAAAGTATTGCACCATTTTGAAAAAATTTATTATTTTATTTATATAATAATATATTATGATATCAAACATTTTAATTATATGAAATAAATATAAAATTTTGGAAACCATCATTTTTTATGACATTAACATTAATGCATAAGAATTTATCTAATTGTATTATCATTCTTATAAATACAAAATAAAATTATGCAATAAATATAAATAATAAAATATATATTTCTTAAAATAGCATATATTGGACTATGTCATGCAAGAGATCTCTTAAATATTATTAATTGATTATCTAAAAGAGAGATAATGGTGATTACAATAATTATTATCTAAAAGAGAGAAAGTACAGATTAAAAAGAAAAAAAATAATAATAGGAAGAGATGAGAGATTATTTAACAAAGAGGAAATAGAAAAAGAGAAAATAAAATAGAAAGTGAAAATAAATAAAAGACATAAAAAGAGAGAAATATCAAAAAAACAGATGAATAATACACAGAAAGAGGTTGTTAAGAAAATAAAAAGATAAAAAATGAAGAGACCAACAATAGAATGGTAATGGATGAGAGAAGAAAGTCAGAGAAGTTTAGAGACAATAAGGTAAAGTGAAAAAAGTGAGAAAAAATTAAATAAAAGTAAAACTTTTGAAATTTAAGTTATATTAATTATTGAATATTAAAAGTTAATTATATATAATATTTAATAATGAAAAAGTTATTTTTAGGCAGATTCTTTTTTGGGAATATTATAAATATTTCAAGAATTTACCTAATATTATTTCTTTCATATTTAAAATTAAAAAAATAATTAAACAATAAATATTATAATTATTCTAATATATTATCTTTTTTAATGTAAAATAGCTTTTAAAAATAAATCATATTTAAAAAATCTATTTAATTTTTACATTCAATTTTTCAATAATTTAATATTATTATATTTAAAAAATTCTATGCATAATATATATGTACTATTATAACTTAAAAAATTCAAATTTATTACATTTTTTATAAGTTAAATTCTCAATATTAAACTATATGAAATTTATTATTTTCTTATATCATATGATGTGTTAAATTTATTATTAGATAAAATAGACCAAAAAGTTATAAAGTTATTATTGAAAATTAATTATAAAAATGGTATTTATGAACTTTTGAAAAATAAGAAAATATTAAAAATATTTTAGGTTAACTGTATTTTTGGAATAATAAAAATATTTAAATAACATCATATTATTTATTTAGTATAATTGTTTCGCACTTAATATTAAAAAATTAATTAAATAATAAATATTATAATTATTCTAATATACTATAATTTTATTATTTATCTTAGATATTAAAAATAAATAATATTTAACACCAATTTTTTAATTTTATATTTTTATTATTTTATAATATAATATTACAATATTTAAAAAATTCTATGCATAACATATATTTTATTATAAACAAAAGTTAATTGTAATTTATTATATTTTTATAATCTAATTTTCTCAATATTCAACTATATTAAAGTAATTATTTTACTATATAATTTGATTTCTCTTATTTTTTATTACATAAAATTAACAAAAATATTGTAAAGTTGTTAATAAAAATTAATTACAAAAATGGCATTTATAAACTATAACTTATAAAAAATTAATTTTTTAAGATTAACATGTTTCTAAAATCACTTATCTTTTATTAGAAAAATGAATGCTATGAAAAAATATGTGCAATAACACACTCAATAGGTCACCCATCCCTAAACTACACTCACCCAAGTGAGCATAATATTGGAGTACTAATGAGATCTAGTGGTATGACGCTAATGTTGTTGCATATGTATAAAAAGGAAAAATATTCATACTTGTGTGACTTTTTCCTTCAAAATAATACATCATAATGTATTATAACATAAATGTTTTGTTCATATAAAATAAAAAATGCATAAACTATTATTTTTATAACATAGATATTAATACATATTACTTTTTAAGGTTATAATTCTTTTAAATAAAAATTAAATTACATTAAAAATGTAAATAATAAAATATATTTTTCAACATATATTATATATTAAAGTGTGATATATGTAGGACTTATTAAACTTCGTTAATTGACATTCTTAAAAGAGATAATAGAGTTAGAGATAATAATTTTAAAAGAAGGAAGATGTCACAGATTAATATGAACAAGAAAAAGAGGAAAATATTAATAGAGAGAACTGAGAAATGATTTAATGAAGAGAAAAGAAAAAGTTAACAAAAAGTAGTTAAAGAAATTAATAAATAAGTGAAAGAGAGAGAAATGAGAAAGTATCGATGGATAGAGGAGAGGGAGGCTAAACATTAAATTATTATAGAGAATAACCATAAGTAAGTTAGAGAACATGTTAAATATTAAGATAAAGAAAAAAAATAGATAAAAATAATTTAATAAATGTAAAATTTGAGTAGTTAAACTTATATTATTTATTAAATATACAAATTAATCATATTATAATAGTTATTTTTTAAAAATATAAAATTTTTTAGGTTTATTATTTTTTTAGAAATTACAAAAAATTTTGAGTATTAATTTAGTAAAACTTTATTTATAAATAAAAGTAAAACACTTAATGAAATAATAGATAATTATATTTTCTTTATTTAAAATAAAATAGAAAATAAACATAAATAATATTTAAGATTAATGAAATTATTTTTTATTTCTAATTTTTTATAACATAATGTTACTTTATTTAAAAAACTCTAAGCATATCATATATATACTATTATAATCTTCAATTAATTCTTATTTATTATAATTAATATAAGTTATTTTTTTAATATGAAAGAAATTAAAGTTTTTATTTTATAATATTATATGATGTGTTAAATTTACTATTATATGAAATTAATAATAAAGTTATAAAGTTATTATTAAATATTATCTACTAAAATGGTTATTAAAAAGCTATACTTTTAAATTATTTAATTTTTCTATTAAAATATTTTTAAAATTAATTATCAGTCATTAAAAAAGAAAGTTATAAAAAAAATATATGCAACATTAAGACCTCTAAACAAGCCATCCATCCATATAGTACTCTTACCTAAGAATACTTAACTTTAGAGTTCTAATTAGATCTAGTACTATAATACTTTATGGTCACATATGGATGCAAAACAAAAATTATCTTAGTATATGACATTTAAGGTAATCTAAATTATCAATTATATGACTTTTAAAAAAAATTATGCTTGACATATATGAGTTCATAGTTTATAAAATATACATTTTGTTTGCATAAATTAATAAAAAAATTTACATAAAATTTTATTTTCAAAAATATCGACATTGATACATATAATTTTCACATAATACATTATCATTATTAAAAAATTAAATTAAATAAAAAATAAATAAATAATCAATATATAATTATCACTAATATTATATATTAAATAACGTAATATGATAGATTTAAGAAATATTCTTAATTAACTGACATAAAAAAAGAAAATGGAGATAGAAATAATTATCTAATAAGAGAGAGAAAGTTACGAATTTATAAGAGTAAAAGAAAGAGAAAAATAACAATAGAGATAGATGACCAATTATTTAATAAAGAAGAAGAGAAAAAGGAGAGCATAAAGGATATGGAGAGAAAAAATAAACAGAATGGATGGGAGAGACATGAGAAATTAAGAAAAGATAAACAAGAGAGTTGAAGAAAAATATTAGGATATAAAGAATGAAGAGACAAAAGTTGGAATAATAATAAGACAGAGAAAGAAGTAAAAGAATATGAGAGATGTTGAGATAAAGAGGAAAAAGTAAGAGAAAAATTTAAATAAAGGTTAAATATTTGTAATAAATTTATAATATTTATAAAATATAACATGTTAATGTTTTCTTATATTTAATAATGATAAAATATAAAAACCATTATTACTACTATAGAATATTACAAATATTCGAAAAAATATTTTTACTATTAATTTAATATTCCTTTTGATCTCTGATATACTATAACATAATATTTCTATATTTAAAAAATTAAATACATAACATATATTTGCTATTATAAACATAAATTAATTCCAATTTATTATAATCAATATAAGTTATTTTTCTTAATATTTAACTAAATTAAAGTTAATATTTTATTTTATGAAATGACATGCTATATTTATTGTTTTGTAAAATTGATAATAATTTTATAAAATAATTTTTAAAAACACAATTAAGTTGGTAGTTATGAACTATCATTTATATTAATTTTTTAACATTGTAATGTTATAAAAGTTAATTATCTTTTATTAGAAAATGAATTCTATGAACAAATGTGTGAAACATTAGGATGTCAAAATAGCTCATCAATCATAATTCTAATCTCGCCCAAGCAAACTTAACTTTTGATTTCTAATGAGATCCAATGCAAAAATGTTGGTGTGACCAAACAAGCGCACGAAAGAAACAATATCGTAATTATGTGATTATTTTTTATCTAGTAATGAACCATTTCTAGAATTCTTAAATTGTCAAGCATATAGACTTTTAAAAAAATTATACTTGTTGTATATGCAATAATAAATTATAATATAATTATTTTATTTAAATTAAATAAATAAATAATTACATAAACGAATATTTTTGAAAAATTAGATACTTTTTATATAAATTAAAAATTAAATTACATAATAGACATTTATAATAAAATATATGTTTGTCAAAGATATTATATATTAAAGCATACAACATAAGCGATGTCTTAATATTTTTAATTTATTTGTTGAAAAATGACAATAGAGCCATAGAACCTTCTTTTATAAAAAATAAGTCATGGATTAATGACAGCAAAACAAAGAGAAAAATAATAATAAGGATAGATAAGAGAAGATTTATTGATGAAGAAAAGAAAAAAGTAAATATAAAGAAGATAAAGAGAATAAATAAATAAGAGAAAGAGAAATAAAAAAGTTAGGAAGGGTAGAGGAGTGAGAGAGGCTAAGAATAATATAAGAAGATAGAGAATGAAGACACAAGTAAAAGAGTAATAGTAAGAAAGAGAACAAAGTGAGAAAATATTAAAGAGAAATAAGTTAGAAAAATAATTTAATAAAAATTAACAAACAAAAGCTAATGGGTTCACACAGTGAACCGTGACGGTTCAATTGTAATTACTTCTTAACAAAGTTGTGTGAATAATCAAATGTAAACATTCCAATTTTTAGTAGTTTAAATGGTTACGTCTCCATAAGTCTAACTATACAAGTGAAACTCACCAGCTAGTCGCTCGAGAAAACAATTTATGAACACAACTATAGACAACCAACCACATTAATTGGATATCAATAGTGGTTACAAAAATAACTATTAGGAGAAACGTAGAACATTAATGACCTATGTTGGATAAAACATGAAAACTTATCTACATGATTTATTTGTGAATTATGGGATCATTGTGCATCGAAAAAATATGTGTGAAATGAGGACTTCTAAAGAGGTGACCCATCGTAATAAAACTCTAGCCCAAGCATGCTTAACTTTAGAGTTTTAATGGAATCAATTGTTATAATGTTGGTGTGGTCACAAATGCAAGCAAAGGACAAAAAATAATTTTTGCATGATTATTGTTTCAAAAATAATAAACAATTTAAACAAATTTCAAAATTAACAAGTAAATGCACTTCTAAAATTTTTAAATGCCTAATATATATGTTACATAATATTATAATATCAATATTTTACTTATATAAAATAAATTAAAAAAATTAAATAAACTATATTTTTTTATAAGGGTGACATTATTAAAGATGAAACTATTCAATTATATTAATATTCTTACAAATAAAAAATTCAACTACTTAATAAATATAAGTAATAAAATATATATATTTAACATAAAATATCATATATTCGATTATACAACCTGAGTTGTTTCGTAAATATAGATAATTGATGAGTAAAAAAAGATAACGAATGTGAACATAGCTATTATGTATGGGAATGAAAGTCATTGATTAATAAGAGCAAAATAGAGAGAAAAATAATAATAAAGAAAAATAAGAGAATATTTAATAAAGAGGAAAAGATAAAGAAGAGAACATAGAAAAGATAGAAAGAATAAATTAATAATATTAGAGAGAGAAATGAGAAAGTAATTAAGGATAATAGACAGAAAGGTTATGAAGTATAATAAAATATAAAGAATAAAGAGAAAATAAGAGGATGATAAACATGAACTATCATTTATATTAATTTTTATATTATAATGTTATAGAAATAAAGTATTATTCATTACATAGAAAATGCTATGAAACAACATGTGCAACATTGGTATGCCTAAAGAGGTCATCCATCACAATACTAATCTGAACCAAACATGCTTAACCTTTTAGTTCTAACGAGATCCAATGTTAAAATACTAGTGTGGTTAAAAATGCCTACAAAAAAATATCATATTTATTGAAATAGTTTGTAATAAATAAAAATTTTATTTATAGCAAATCAATCTTCTCTTATTAGACAAAACTTTAAATATCTTATTAAAATTAATTACATTTTATGAGAAAAATAATGGCTTGAAAAAGTATGTGCAACACAAGGACTTCTCAAGAGGTTACCTTCCCAAAAGGACTATAGCCCAAGCATTCTTACTTTTATGTTTTAATAGACAAATGTTATCATGTTGGTGTGGTTCCAAAAACATGCAAAAGGCAAACTACTAAAATTAACAAGTAAATCCACTTATAAAATTTTTTATATGCTTATCAGCGATTGATTCTTATTTCTATGATAACTTGTCTTTTGCATGCATGTGTGGACACACAAACATTATAGCACTGGACCTAATTAGCTCTCCAAATGTTGCTCATATTTTTTCATAACATTATTTTTTAATTGGTGATAATTAATTTTTATAACATGTTAATAATAAAAAAACTAAATTATAGAAAGAAGATAGTTTATAATTTTCATTCAAGTAATTAATATTTAATAATAATGTTATAACATTACTATGACTTTTTTATTGTGATAAACATGATACATCATATGATTAATAAATTAATAACTTCAATTTTTTTAATATTGAGCAAAATAACTTATCTCAATTGTAATAAATTAGAATTAGTTTAAGTTTATATTAGTATACATATGGTATGCATAGATTGTTGAAGTAAATTAACATTATGTTATAAAAAAAATATGTTTAAATTCATTTCATTAATCTAAAATATTATTTTTTATTTATTATATATATTATTTCAAATAAATATAATATATTAAAAATATTACATTATTTATTACTTAATTAAGTTTTTATTTTTAAATATGAATAAATTTATACTAAATCAATAGTTAAATATTTATAATATTCTAAAATAATAATAAACATAAAATTTTTTATATTTTAAAATAAATAAATATTATAAATGATTAATTTTTTATGCTTAATAAATTTTATAAGTTTAATTATTAAAACATAACTTTATTTAGTTAATTTTATCAATTTTTTCGCTTTATCTTAATACCTAACATAATCTCTTTTATTTCTCTATATTATAACAATTATCTTTTTTATCTTTATTCTCCAAGTCTTAATTTCTCCCTCTCTTTCACTTATTTTTTTAATCTATCTATCTACTTTATATTTCCACTTTTCCTTTCCTTATTAAAAAGTTTCTCATTTCTCTTCATTATTATTTTCTTATTTATCTTACTCTTATCAATCTATTATTTTTTCATTTCAAATTATTATCTCAATCTCTATTATCTCATTTTAAAAACAATAATAAAAAAATTTAAAAAATAATTTTTTTATCATTGTTTCATATTATTTATTTATAAAAAAAAATATATTTAATTTTTTATATTTTTATGTATTTAATTTTTTAGTAATAAGAATTATAACCTAACAAAAGAAAATCTTATGCATTAATATCTATGATATTAAAAATATTTTTTTATAAAAAAATATTATTATAATACATTATGATTCATTATTTTTAAGACAATAATGACACAACTATGATTATTTTTATATGTATATGCAACCATATTAAATTATAACACTTTATCTAATTAGTACTTTTATGTTAAATCTGCTTAGGTGAGAATAGTTTCTAGGTAGGTGACCTATTGAGAGTGTTATCACACATTTTTTCAAAGTATTTAATTTTTTAAGGAACGATAACTAATATTAAGAAAAAAAAAATTTAAAAATTAAATGATCATAAATTATAGTTTATATATACTATTTTTGTGATAAATTATTAACAAAAACTTTATAATATTTCTATCAATTTTTGGTAATAGTAAGTCTAACACATCATATGATATAATAAGATAATAACTTTAATATAGTTTAATGTTAAGGTAAATAACTTTTAAGTAATAAAATAAATGAGAATTAATTTAGGCTTAAACAGTTTATATATGCACTGTAAAAAACTTTTAACTATAATAATATTATAATATATAAAAATAAATATCTAAAATTAAAAGTTCGAGTTAAAAATTATTTTTTCAATATTAATATTGCATCATATAGAGATAATATTTTAAAATAATTATAATATTTATTATCTAATTAATTTTTTAAATTTAAGTATGATAAATATTAAAAAGACAAAATATTCTTTAAATAATCATAATGTTATAAAATAATAATAGACCTAAAATGGTTTTTGATTTTTTATCATTAAATATTATATATCATTAAATAATAATATTTAATAATGTTATAAGTTTAATTTTTTAATTTTTTAACTTTAGTTAAATTTTTCTTACACTTTTTAGTCTTTATTATAATGTCTTTATACTTCTCTCACTTTCTTATCTCATTGATTATCATTTTCATATTTATCTCTTCATTTTTTATGTCGTTGTATTCTTATTACCCTCTCTCTGTACTATCCACCTCTTTTCTCATTTAATTCTTTTTAACTTTTTTATTCTCTCAACCTCTTTTATATTCTTTTTTCTTTTATTCTTTATTAACTCTTCTCTCATCTCTCTCGATTATTATTTTTCTTTCTATTTTTCTCTTATTCATTTATGACTTTTCTCTTTAAAAAAATTTAATTTTTAATCTCCAATTTTTAAAAATAACTTTGTAATATTATTATTATTTAAATATAATAATAAGAATGTTACATCATGTGATATAACTATGTAGTATATTAAAAATAGTTTTTTTAAGCAAATTAAGTTTTATTAATTTTCATAATTAAGGATTAATTAATATTTATAATAGTATATAGATTCCCGATATTAAATATCAAAATATAGAAATATCATGTTATGGAACATTAAATTATTTTTTATCTTAAAGGCCAACGAAATAATTTTAATTTTTAATTTTATACATACATTTGCAATCATAGCAGCATTATGTTCATGTATCTCATTAGAACTCAAAAGTTAAGAATGCCTATGCAAGAGTAGTATTGGGATAGGTGGCCTTTTGAGAAGTCCTCGTGTCACACTTTTTTTCATAGTATTTAATTTTTAATGAAACATAATCAATTTTTAGAATATTTTAATATTAAAGAAATGAAATTTTTAAACATGATTATTTTTAAATATTTTTTACTAATTAATTTCAATAATAATTTTATAATATTATTATTAAGTATGTATAATAAAAAAGATATGATAGATCCTACACTATAACAAAATGATAACCTTAATTTAGTGTAATATTGACCAAAGTAACGTATGTAAATTATCATAAACTAAAATTAATTTATATTTCTAAGAGTATATATACATTGTATATAGAATATTTTAAATATAGAAATATCATTTTATAGAATATTAGATATCCAAAATTATAATATTAAAAATAAATATTATTTATATTTATTTTCTAACATACATATTATAAATATGATATATTAATATAATTAAATTAAGTTTTTTAATTAATATTTTTAATTTTAATAACAATAATATAATATTACCTTAATAGTAAAAAAGCTCTATAAATATTTGTAATATTTTATAATAATAATAATAATAATAATAATTTATATTTGTTTTTATCAATTATTATATATGACTAACTTATTATATTTAATAAATATTATAATTTTGATTATTAAGATTTTATTTTATTAATTACTTAACTCACTTTTTTGTTTAACTCAATATCTCCCATATTCTCACTTTCATCTCCCTCCTATTTTCATTCTCTTATTTCTCTATTTACTCTTTATGTCTTTATATTTTTCATTGACTTTTTCTCCTTTATTCTTTTTTTAATTTCTTATTTCTCTCTATTTTATGTATTTATTTATTCTTTCTATCTCTCCTATGTTTTCTCTTTTCTTTTTTTCATTAAAAAAACTCTCATCAATTTTTGTATTTAATTTTTTCTCTACTTTGCCTTTATTAATCTTTCACTTTTTTCTTAATTTTTAGATTAGTTATCTCTATCTCTATTATCACTTTTCTAGCCCAAAATAGATAATATTTAAGAAATTTTTCATTTTACAAAGTTTGATATATAATATTTGTGATATATATATATATATATATAATTTATATTTGTTTTACATAATTTAATTTTTTATTTATAAGAATTATAACATAATGAAAAAAATCTATTGAGCTAATGTTTACTTTATAAATCATAATAGATTTTATCATTTATTATTTATTTTATATAAATTAACAATTCATATTAAAAAAGATTATTGCACATATCACAAACATAAATTTTATTTAAAAGTTTATTTGCTTGATAATTTAGAAAATATTTGGAATGGTTCTTATATTTAAATAAGTAATCACATACTTATGATATTTCTTCTTTTGTATGTATGCATCATCACACTAGTATTATAACACAAGAGTTGATTAAAGCTCCAAAGCTAAGCATGCTTGGGTGAGTGGAGTGTTGGGATGGGTGACCTCTTGAAAAGTCCTTATGTTGCACATAATTTTTCATAACATTTTTTTCTAATTAATGATAATTAAATTTTGCATAATATTAATTTAAAAAAATAAAAGATTATAAAGCACTAATGCATTAAATAAAGTATATACTAATGCATAAACGAAATAAAAAATAACATAAATTATTATCTTTTGAATGCACGTTCAGCCACATCAGTATTTTAGCATTTGATCTCATTAGAACTCCAAAGTTAAGTATGCTTGGGTGACAATGTTGTTGTGATAAGCGACCTTTTTAGGGATCACACTATTGCACATATTTTTCATAGTATTCTTTTTTTAACAAATGAACATTAATTTTTATAATATTAAATGTAAAAAAATCACTTTAAATGATAGATGATAATTATCATTATAATAATTAATTTTTTAAAGATAACTTTATAAAATTATTATCAATTTTATATAATAATAAATATAACATATCATTCGATATATTAAAATAATAATTTTAATTTTTGTTAACTATTTAGCAGATTAACATATATCGATTATAATAAATTAGAATTAATCTAAGTTTATGATAGCATATATATGCTGTGTTATTGAAAAATTATATTATAGAATATTAAAGATAAAAAATATTAAATTAATAGATAAAAAACTTTTTGAATATTATTTAAAATTAACTTGATATATTTTTCCAAATATTATAAGTTTTATTATTAAGATTTAACTTTCATTTTATTTTTTTCTCCCACTTTTTTCCCTTTATCTCAATATCTCTCAATTTTTTCTCTCTCCTATATTCATTCTTATTTTTCTCTTCATTATCTATATCCTAATATTCTTCTTTGTCTCTCTCTCCTCTATTCTTTCTTAATTTATCAATTCTTTTTCTTCCACTTTTTTATTTTTCCCTCAATCTCTTTCATGTTTTTACCACTTTTTTAAATAATCTCTCATCTATCTCTGTTATTATTCTTCTTTTTGTGTTACTTTTATTAATTCGTAACTTTCTCTCTCATGGAATAATTATTTCTTTGTCCAATACCTTTTTATGTCTGTAAATTAATAATATATATGAAATATCTCATATTACATAATTTAATATATAATATTAATAATAATTATATTTTTTTATTATTTATATTTTTTATGTAATTTAATGTTTTTGAAATAATGATAATATATAGAAGGAAATTCCTATGTATTAATTTCACCAATTTTAAAAGTAATAGTTTATGTAATTTATTTTTTATTAATTTTATATAATAAAATATTGATATTAGAATATATTATCACATATATAATAAGCATAAGTTTTTTTAAAATAGTACATATCCTTGATAATTTAGACTATTTTATAAATGATTCATTATTATCAAGACAACAATCACACAACTATGATAGTTTATTTGCATGCATGTGCAACCAGGGAAACATTATAGCGGTGGATCTACTTAGAACATAAAAGTTAAGAATTCTTAGGCAAGAGTACCATTGGGATAGTGGCCTCCTAAAAAGTCTTCATCTTGCAAATAGTTTTTCAGAACATTTATTTTTTAATAAGTTATAATTAATTTTAATAACATGTTAACATAAAAAAATTAAGTTATTAAAAATATAGTCTATAATTACGATTTTAGAAATTTTTATTTAATAATAAATTTATAACGTTGTTATTAATTTCATGTAATAACAAATGTGACACATCACATGATACAATAAAATAATAACTTTAAATTTTTTTAATATTAATGAAAAAAAATTATATCAATTAAAATAAGTTAGAACAAATTTAATTTTATAATAGTATATATGTTATGTATATAAAGTTTTTAAATAAAATACAATACGTTATAAAAAATAAAAAATCTAAAACTATTTCTTTAATCTTAAATTTTCTTTATGTTTATTATCTATATTATGTAAAATAAACATAATATATAAGACTACTTATATTATTTATTATTTATTTAACTTTTTTGAAGAATGAATAAATTTATATTAAATTAATAGTCAAAATATTCCTTAAATATTTTGAATTTTATTAAATAATAATAAACTTTAAATAGTTTTATATTTAAAGTAAATATATATAATATAATTTTTTTAATAAACATTATAATTTTAAATATTTAAATTTAACATTTATTAAAATATTTTATCACTTTTTTCTTTATCTTAATGTTTAACGTCTTATCTCACTCACTTTTCTCTTTTATAATTATTCCCTGGTTTGTGTCTTTATTTTTTGTATTCTTATATTCTCTTTTGGCCTCTCTCTCCTTTATCACTCTCTACTTTCTCATTTCTCTATCTTTCATTTATTTTTCTATTCTCTCTATTCATTTTGTGACCCTTCTTTTCTTTTCTTCTTCGTTAAATTCTCTCTCGTCTCTCTATTATTATGAATCTCTTTATTTTGCTCCTATTAATCTATAACTTTTTTAGCTTTTAAAATTGTTATCTTTATCTATATTATCTTTTTTTTAAAACATTAATTAACAAAATTTAAGAAATCTCTCATATATAACGATTTAATAAAAGAAAACCATATATATTAATATCTATATTATAAAAAATAATAATTTTTGTAATTTTGCATTAATCTCATATAAATAAAATATAGTTATTATAATACATCATGATTCATTATTTTCAAGATAATAATAATGTAACTATGATTTTTTTTCTTTTCTATACATATGCTACCACATTAGCATTATAGTACTAGATCTAATTTGTACTTCTAATATTAAGCTTTCTTGGGTGAGAGTAGTTTTGGGATTGGTGACCTCTTGAGAGTTTTGTTACAGTATTTTTCATAGCATTCATTTTTCTAAGGGTTGATGATTAATTATAAAAACACATTAATTTTAAAAATAAAATGATTATAAAATATATTTTATGAACTTTATTTTTTAATCAATTTTTAACAAAAATTTTATAAATTTTTTATCAATTTTATGTAATAATAAGTATGACACATCATATGATACAATAAAATATAAATTTTAGTATAGTTTAATATTGAGAAAATTAACATATGTAAAATATAATAAATTATAATTAATTTATAATTACAATAGTATATATATATTGTGTATAAAATTTTTTAAATATATTAATATTACATTATAAGATAATAAAAATATAAAATTAAATAATTAGTGTTAACTATTATTTATTTTTAATATATATATATATATATATATATAGATATATATATATATATATAGATATATATATATATTACATCATATAATGATAATATATTGAAATACTTATGTTATTTATTATTTAATTAAATTTTAAATTTTAAATATGATAAAATAAGAATTAAATAAATTGTCAAAATATTCTTTAAATGTTAATAATTTTCATAATAATAATAAACCTAAAAATAGTTTATATTTTTTTTATTTTTAAATATTATACATGATGATCTTGTAATATTTAATAAATATTATAATTTTAATTACTAAGGTTTTAGTTTTATTTAATTTTTTCTCTTTATTTCAATGTATCTCAAGTTCTAACTTTCTTCTCTCGCATATTATCATTCTGTTGTTTGTCTTTTCATTTTTTTGTCTTATTACACTCTTATTGGCATCTCTCTCTACTATCCATCTCTTTCTTTAAATTTATTTATTTATTTTCTCTATCTACTCTATGTTCTCTCTTTTCTTTTTCTATTCAATAAATCATATCTTATCTCTCTCCAGTATTGTTTTTTCATTGATTTTTATTTTATTAATTCATGACTTTCTCTCTTTTAAAAAATAATTATCTCCATCTCCATTGTCACCTTTTCAAAGTATCAATTAATAATATGTAAGAGATATCTTATATGACAGTCTAATATATAATGTTTTTTGCAAATAAATATTTTATTTTTCGTATTTACATAATTTAAGTTTTTATTTATGAGAAGTATAACATAATAGAAGAAATTATTATGCATTAGTGCCCATGTTATAAAAAATGATAGTTCTTGTAATTTTTATTTATTTCGTATGAATAAATTATTGAAATCATAATATATTATAATATGCATAGAAAGTATAAATATAATTTAAAAGTTTATATGCTTAATAATTTAGAAAATTTAGAAATGGTGTAATACCTTAAGAAAAATAATCACACAACTTTGATATTTTATCTTTTGAATGTATGTGCGACCACAACAGCATTATAGCACACGATATCATTAGAACTCCAAAGTTAACCATGTTTAGATAAGCGTAGTGTTGGGATGGGTCACCTCTTAAAAAGTCCTTTTGTTACTCATATTTTTTCACAATATTTATTTTTTTAATAAATAATAATTAATTTTTATAATGTTATTTTCCAAAAAAATTATTATAAATAATAGTTTATAATTATATTTTAGTAATTAGTTTTAAAAATAACATTTTAATAATATTATTAATTTAATATAATAATAAATATGACATATCACATCATATAGTAAAATATTAACTTTAATTTTGTTAATTATCATGAGAAAAAACTTTTATTAATTATAATAACTTAGAATTAATTTATGTTTATAATACTATATATATATATATGCTGTTTAATGAATCTTTAAACATAGAAATATTAAATTATAAAATATTAGATATTAAAATAATATTTTTAAGTAGTAAAATATTTTTTTAAATATTTCTAATTTTCTAAAAAAATAATAAAATAAAAATTATTTTAATAGTTCAATATTATTAAGTATTATAAATAATTCACTTATTATATTTTATAAATATTATAAGTTTAATTATTTAAATTTACCTTTTATTTAACTATTTCTCTCACTTTTTTCTCTTTATCTTGACGTCCCTCAAATTCTTTTCATTTTTCCTCTCTTATTATCATCCTCTAATTTGTCTTTTTATATTTTATATCTTAATATCATCTTTAGCCTCTTTCTCTCACCCTTATCCTTTTTTAATTTCTCATTTCTTTCTCTTTCATTTTTTTGTTCTTTTAATCATTTCTTTATTCTCTCATTTCTTTTTCTCTTTACTCAATCATCTCTCATCTCTTTTTATTATTATTTTTTTCTCCATTTTGCTTGTGTCAATCAATGACTTTTCTCCCTCTAAAAGAATAACTATCTTCCTCTTTGTTATCTCTTTTTTTGTTCATCAATTATCAATATTTTCAAAATATTTTATATTTTATAATGTAATATATATTAATTATGATAAATATATATTTTATTATATATATATTGTTAAGTTATTTAATTTTTTAATAAAAATGATAAAAAAAAATGAAAGAAATTCATATGTATTAATTTCAATATTATCAAGAATAAGAGTTTATTTAAATTTTTAATTTATTTTATATAAATAATTTATTAATATTATAATATAGTATGATTGACATAATAAGCATATAAAAAATTTAGAAGTATATTTATTTGTTAATTTAAAAACTTTTTAAAATGGTTCATTACTTTCAAAATAATAATCATGCAACTGCAACTTTTTTATCTTTAACATGTGTTTGTGACCTCACTAGCATTATAGCAATCAAATGTTAAGCATGCTTGGGTTAGAGTGCTATTGAAATGGGTCACCTCTTGAGAAGTCATCATGTTGCACATATTTTTTCATAACACACTTTTTTCTCATAAAAGATTATTAATTTTAATAGGATTTTTAAAGTGAGGTTTAGTAAGAGTGAGGTGTGTTGCTATGAATCAAATTTTGAATTATTACAAAAATATTTTCATAAAATATTTAAAATAATTTTGATTAAAGTTTAACAAATTTATAAAAGTTATTTTCTACAATATTTCATTTTATCTTAAAAGACACAAAGTTTTATAGAAGTCGTGTAATTGAAAAATTAATAGTAATTAGAAATGTAAACAAACGATTTTTAAGTGGTTTCGCTTACAAAAACTGCCTATGTCTACCTCAAGAAAAAATCGGGCAAACACAACGCAATATAAACCTTTCGCCAATAAAAGGAGAAATGAGACAAACAACTACGGTCTTTCAATGAAATAAATGGAACATGCTACTACATCTTCAAAAAAAATAAAATGGAGAAAAAACGAGAAACATTCAATGACATTAAATCTAAATCAATACAAAAAAAAATCTTATGCTTCATGAAAAAATTAAAGAGACACAAGCATGTTAATTAAGTGAATTAAATATTAAGAAAATTAATAACTTAGCTTATTTGAGAATTAAAAGAATTTCAGGAGTTTAACGAGTGAATAACACAGCAGCTTATGAAAGCGACAAAAGAAACAAGTGACAAACAACTTTAACATTTTTTCCTAAAATCATATAAAAATTTTTATTCTTATTTTCGTACAAAAATCTTCTTTTTATATGCAATTTGTAAAGGCTAAAAGCACTTACTAAACACCTAATTTAACCATTAGAATTTTTGCAATTTTTGTAATATTTTGATTAGGAAATAAAAAAAATAAGTAACTCTACAACAGCTCAAAAAAATACATAAGAAAGCCATTGCACAATCTCCTTTTGATATGAACACTTCGGGACCGTTACATCGCAAAAACTGAGTGATCGAACGTATGCAATCGAACCTGCACCTTTATAAAACTCAAATTGATCTGGTCCATTAGATCAGAAATGTGATATGATGACAGGATTTATCTTGGTCTCCTAACGAAATACAAACCGTGCGATGGCAACAAACAACTATCGTACAGCTGAAAGAAATTGTAGATTGAAAGATACTGTGGGCTTGATCGTTCGATCGCAAAGGTGCACGATCGAACCCTTCTGCTTAACCCCACAATTTCAAAATTCACATGCAAAAAATTTTGGATGTTTTGTGCCACATTGCATAGCAGTTTTGTGCATTTGTCCTTATAGGTATTTTGGTAACCCCGGTATGCGGCCGATTGATTTAATTTCCCAGCCGTTGGCATGTTAGCTTTCGCGATTGCTCGGTTGAAAGGGTTTGCGGATTAAAAGATAGAGTGTGGTGGGAATCCATTCTATCGTGAAGTTATGCTATTGGATGGTGGTTCTTAATCCTGTAATTTAGAAATTTGTCATCCATGAAAATTTTGAGTATTTTGTCCTACATTGCTCACAAGTGCGGTTCCTTTTTCCTTATAGGTATTTTCATAACCGAAATGCCAGTTCAAATGATTCATTTTGCTAGCCATTATCGTGTTTGCCTTTGCAATCCCACGGTTGTAAAAATTTGTGGATTGAAAGAAAAATTGTGGTGTTGATCGTTTGATGGCAAAATTGTGCGATCAGACCGTGCTTGTTAAACCAACAATTCGGAAATTTGCCGGGGACAAATATTGGCATTTTTCATCTCGTTTCTCTCTGGCATTACTTGTTTCTCGTTATAGGTATTTTCATAACCTCTCTGATTAATTTAGTTGACTAGCTGTCGTTGTAAACGTCCCATTAATTTCGTTGGCTAGCATTTGCTTTGCTATCAAATTAATCACCAGAGTAACCAACAGATAATTTTTTTTAATTTTGTTGGATTTGCGAAACCATTATCGATTTCTCAAATAAAAATTGGAATTTTATGATTTGATTATGTATGCAACTATTTTAAGAAATAATTTTCATTGAATCGTAGCGCTTCACAATGGCAATGGGATTCTGTATGGTAAACTTTTATTAACTTTTTTGACTTATTTTTCTTTGACGTATTCTCTCTCTTTCTTCTCTCAGTTATTATTTCTCTTCTATTTTGGTATTTATTCTTTATCTCTTTATATTATTTATGGCCTCTCTCACTTCTTTATCTTTTTTTTACTTTCTCACTTTTCTCTATTTCATTCATTTATTTATTCTCTTTATCATATTTATATTATCTCTTTTTGTTTTCTTGTTCATTAAATCATCCCTCGTCTATCTCAATTATTATTTTCCCTCTAATTTGATTTTATCAATCCATGATTTTCTATCTCATATGGAATAATCATCTCCCACGTTGTTATCTTTTTTTGGCCCATCAATTAATAATATTTAAGAAATCTTTTATGTTGTATAGTTTAATATATAATATATTCGACAAATATATATTTTATTTTAAATATCTATTAATTAATTTAATTTTTAATTTGTAAGAAAGATAACATAATAGAAGAAACTTTCATTTAGAGTTGTCTATTTTTTCAAAAATTTATAGTTTATGTAATTATTTATTAATTTTATTTAAATAAAATAACTATATTATAATATATTATGCAATATAACATTTATAAATTTTATTAAAATTGTATAAGCTTTATAATTTAGGAGATTTTAGAAATGGTTCTTTACCATCAAAAAAATAATCACACAATTGCGATATTTTTTCATTTGAATGCATGTTCGACCACACGAGTGTTTTAGAATTGGATCTCGATAGAACTCCAAAGTTTTGTTTGCTTGGGCAAGAGTATTATATTGATGGTGACCTTTTTAGAGGTCCCACTATTGCATATATTTTTCAGAACATTCCTTTTTTAACAAATCATGATTTATTTTTATAATATTATAATGTAAAAAGATTACGATAAATGATAGTTCATAATTACCATTATAATAATTAATTTTGAAAAATAACACTATACTATTATTATCAATTTTAAATAATAATAAATATAACAAATCAATTGATATAATAAAATAATAACTTTAATTTCGTTAAATATTTAAAAAAATAACTTATATTGATTACAATAAATTAAAATTAAATTATCTTTATAATAGCATCCATATGCTATGTACTTAATTTTTTTAAATATTAAAATATTATATTATAGAATATTAGAGATAAAAAATAATATAAAATTAACAGTCAAATATTTTTTTAATATTCTTAATATTACAAAGAAATAATAAATTTAGAATAGTTTTATATTTTGTTTTTATTAAATATATATAAGATTAATGTTTATATTTTTATAAATATTATAAGTTTTATTATTAAAATTTAACTTTCATTTAGTTATTTATCTAATTTTTTTCTCTTTATCTTGATATCTCTCATATTCTCTCAATTTTTTCTCTATCCTATTATCGTTCCTTTTTTGGCTCTTCATTATCTATATCTTGATATTCTTTTTCGCCTTTCCCTCTCCTCCATTCTTCCTTAATTTCTTGTTTGTCTATCTTCCATTTTTTCTTTGTATCTCTTATATGTTTTTCTTCTCTTCTTTATTAAATACTCTCTCATCTATCTTTGTTATTATTTTTTTTTATTTTACTCTTATTAATCCATAACTTTCTCTCTTATGGAATAATTATTTGTTTCTCAATTATCTTTTTTAATGTCCATAACTTAACAATATATATGAAATATCTCATATTACATTATTTAATATATAATATTAATAAATATTATATATTTTATTATCTATTATTTTTTATGTAATTTAATTTTTTATAAGAATGATAACATATTGAAAGAAAATCTTATGCATTAAATTCGTCAATTTCAAAAGTAATAGTTTATGTAATTATTTTTTATTAATTTTATATAATAAAATATTTATATTAGAATGTATTATCATATTATAATAAGCATAATTTTTTTTGAAACAATGCATATCCCTCATAAGACTATTTTCGAAATGATTCATTATTATCAAGACATCAATCACATAATTATGATAATTTCTTTTATATGTATGTGCAACCATACAAACATTACAGCAATGAATCTAATTAGAACTCAAAGTTAAACATTGTTATGTAAGAGCACCATTGGGATAGTGGCCCCTTGAGAAGTCTTCATGTTGCACATATGTTTTCATAGCATTCATTTTTTAATGTGTGATAATTAAATTTAATAACATGTTGATGTTAAAATATTAAATTGTTAAAAAAGGTAATTTATAATTACCATTTTAGTAATTAATTTTTAATAATAACTTTAAAGCATTATTATCAATTTCATATAATAATAAATATGACATATCATATGATATAACAAAATAATAATATTAAATTTGTTTCATATTGAGTAAAATAAATTATATCAATTAATGTAAATTAGAATTAATATAAGTTTATAATAGTATATATATTATGTATGTAGAGTTTTCAAATAAAATAACATTACATATAAAAAATAAAAAAATTTGGAATAATTTCTTTATTCTTAAATATTCTTTATTTTTATTATATATATTATGTAAAATAAAGATAATATATTAAAAAATATATTAATCACTATTTATTTAATTTTTTTTATAATTATGAATAATTTATATTAAATTAACATTTAAAATATTCATTAAATATTTTTAATATTATAAAATAATAATAAACCTGAAATAGTTTTATATTTTAAAATAAATAAATTTTATATATAATTAATTTTTTGGTTTTTAATTAATATTATAAGTTTAATTATTTAAAATTAAATTTTATTAAATCATTTTTATCGCTTTTTTCTCTTTATCTTAATGTCTAACATATTCTCTCACTTACTTCTCTCTTTTATTATCCTAATATTCTGTTTGGACTCTCTCTCTTTCATCACTCTTTATTTTTCTTATTTCTCTCTTTCATTTATTTATCTTTTTCTATCTATCTCTTTTATATTCTCTCTTTTTTTTTCTTTTCATTAAATTATCTCTCATCTTATTATTATTACTTTTCTCTTTATCTTGCTCCTATCAATCTGTAACATTTTTTTCTTTTAAAATAGTTATCTTTATCTATATTATCTCTTTTAAAAAATATAATAGAAGAAATTTGTATGTATTAGTGTCAATATTATCAAAAATAATAGTTCTTGTAATTTTTGGTTTATTTCATATAAATCAATTATTGTATCGTAATATATTATAATATGTATAAAAGGTATAAACATTATATAAAAGTTTATATGCTTATTAATTTAGAAACTTTTAAAAATGGTGTAACATTTTTAAAAATAATCACACTATTTTGATATTTATCTTTTCTATGTATGCGCGAGCACACCAGCATTATAGCACATTACATCCTTAGAACACCAAAGCTAGGCATGTTTAGATATGCGTAGTGTTGGGAGGGGTGACCCTTAAAAATTCTTATTATTTCTCATAATTTTTCATAATATTTATATTTTTAATGAATAACAATTTATTTTTATAATATTATTATTTTAAAAAATTATTATAAATGATAGTTTATAATTATATTTTAGTAATTGGTTCCTAAAAATAACTTTGTAATATTTTTGTTAATTTGATAAAATAATAAATATGACATATCATCTAATATAATAAAATATTAACTTTAATTTAGTTTATTATTAAGAGAAAAAAAATTTAAATATTATAAATTATAATTAATTTATTAAATATTAGGAATTAAAATAATATTTTTAATAATAAAAAATATTTTAAATATTTGTAATTTTCTAAAAGAATAATAAAATAAAAATTATTTTAATAATTTAATATTATTAAGTATTATGAATGATTCAATAATTATATTTTATAAATATTATAAGCTAATTATTTGAATTTAATATTTATTTAACTATTACTCACTTTTTCTTTTTATCTCAATGTCCCTCAAATTCTTTCTATTTTCCCTCACTCTTATTATCATTATCTAATTTGTCTTTTTATATTTTATATCTTAATAAATTTTTAGCCTCTTTCTCTCATCGTCATCCTTTTTTACTTTCTCATTTATTTTTCTTTCATTTTCTTATTTATTCTTTTAATCTTTTCTTTATTCCTACTTTTCTTTTCCTCTTTACTAAATCATCTCTTATCTCTCTTTATTATTGTTTTTTTCTATTTTGCTCTTGCCATTATGTGACATTCTCTCTATCTAAGAGAATAATTATCTTCACCTTTTGTTATCTCCTTTTCTACTCATCAATTACAAATATTTTAAAAATATCTTATATTTCATAATCTAATATATAATAATTATGATAAATATATATATTTTATTACATTTATTTGTTAAGTAATTTAATTTTTTCTTTTTAAGAATGATAATATAATTGAAGAAATTAATATGTATTAATGGCAACATTATAAAAAAATTAAGAGTTTATTTAAATTTTTTATTTATTTTATATAAATAATATATTAATATTAAATATAGTATGATAGACATAATAAGCATATAAAAAATTTTAGAAGTGTATTTACTTATTAATTTAAAAACTTTTTAAAAAGGTTCATTACTTCGAAACAATAATCACGCAACTACTATTTTTTATCTTTGGCATGTATTTGTGACCACACCAGTATTATGCAAGCAATCCCATTAAAACTCAAATTTTAAGCATGCTTGGCTCAGAGTACTATTAGAATGGGTCAACTCTTGAGAAGTTATCGTGTTGCACATATTTTCTTTATAGCATACTTTTTTCTCATAAAAGATAATTAATTTTAATTAGATGTTTGAACTGAGGTTCAAAAGGAATGAGGTGAGTTGTTATGAATCAAAGTTTGAATTATTACAAAATATTTGCATAAAATATTTATAATAACATTTAATAAATCTTAACAAATATATAAATGTTATATTCCATATATTACATTTTATTTTAAAAACACATTAAGTTTTACAAAAGTCTTGTTTTTAAAAATCAACAATAATTAGGAATGTAAACAATTGATTTTTAGGTGTTCGACTTATAAAAAATTCCTATGTCTATCCCAAGAAAAAAGTAGGCAAACATAACACAATATAAAGCTTTCGCCAATAAACAGGTTAGCTAAGCACTCACAACAAAGAGAAAAATGAGATAGACTACTACGGTCTTTTAGTGAAATAAATGGAACATGGTACTACATCTTTACAAAAAAATAAAATGGAAAAAAAAGAAAAACATTCAATCGCATTAAATCTAAATCAATACAACCAGAATGTTATGCTATATGAAACAATTAAAGAGGCACATGTATGTTAATTAAGTGAATTAAATATCAAGAAAATTAATAACTTAGCTGATTTGAGAATTAAAACAATTTTAGGAGATTAACGATTGATTGACACAGCAGCGAATGAAAACGATGAGGGAAATGAGCGACAAACAACTTTAATATTTTTCCTTAAGATTGCATAAAAATTTTTATTCTTATTTTTGTAAAAAAATCTTCAATTTATATGCAATTTGTAAAGGCTAAAAGCACTTCCCAAAGACCCGATTTAACCTTTAGAATTTTTGTAGTTTTGTAACATTTTATTTAGTAAATAAAAAAAATAAATAACTCTCAAATAGCTCAAAAAATGGCTAAAAAAGTACTCGAAAAGTCGTCGTTCATTCTGAATGCTCTGGCACCATTTGATTGTGAAAATTGAGTTATCGAAAATATGTAATTGAATCTACATTTTACAAAACTCAAATTGATATGGTCTGTTAGATCAGAAATGCGATCTCATGGAAAATTTATCTTGGGCTCCTGTGGAAATATGGATCGTGCGATCGCAACAAACCGCGATCGGATAGCTGAAAGAAATTGAGGATTGAAAGGCATAGTGTGGTATTGATCGTTTAATTGTGACGTTGCGCGATCGAACGCTTCCTCTCAATCCCGCAATTCAGAAATTTGAGTGCATAAATGTTAGAATGTTTAGTCCCACTTTGTGGAGCAGTGTTTTCTATTTTTCCTTATAGGTATTTCGATAACCCCAGCACATGGCCGATTGATTTAGTTTCCTAGCCATTGCCGTGTTGGCTTTCATCATCGCTCGGCTGAAAGGATTTGCGGATTGAAATATAGAGTGTGGCGGGGATCCTTTCAATCGCGAAGTTGCCCTACTAGACAATGGTTTTTAATCCACAATTTCGAAATTCCCATCCATGAAAATTTTTGGTATTTTGCCCCACATTGCTCACAAGCATGGTTCCTTTTTCCGTATAAGTATTTTCATAACAAAGATACCTGTTCGATTGATTCATTAACTAATCCTTGTCGTGTTTGCTTTCACGATCGTACGGCTGTAAAAATTTTTGGATTGAAAGATAGGTTGTGGTGTTGATCGTCGGATCACAAAATTGAGCAATCGGACGGTGCTCAATAAACCAGCCATTCAAAAATTTGTCATGGAGAAATGTGGTCGTTTTTCGTCTCGTTGCTCACCGACATTGTTCGTTTCTCGTTAAAGGTATTTTTGTAACCTCTCCAATTAATTTAGTTGGCTAGCTGTCATTGTAAATGTTCAATTAATTTAGTTGGCTAGCATTTGCTTGGTTAGCAAATTAATCACCGGAGTAACCAACGGATGATTTGTTTCTATTTTGTTGGATTTACTGACCCATTATTGATTTCGTGTTTAATAATTGGAATGTTTGGATTTGATTATGTAGGCAACTATTTTCAAAAAAAATTTCAATGTTTGGATTTGGTTAATATATGTGCTACCACACCGCATTATAGCACACGATATCTTTAGTAACTCCAAAGTTAGGTATGTTTATATAAGCGTAGCGTTGGGTTGGGCGACCTCTTAAAAAGTCCTATTATTGCTCATATTTTTTCATAATATTTATATTTTTAATGACTAATAATTAATTTTTATAATATTATTATTTTAAAAAAATTTTATAAATGATAGTTTATAATTATATTTTAGTAATTAGATTTTAAAAATAACTTTGTAATATTATAGTTAATTTAATATAATAATAAATATGGCTTATCATATGATATAGTAAAATATTAAATTTAATTTAGTTTATTATTAAGAGAAAAAAAAATTTAATTATAATAAATTATAATTAAGTTATTTTTATAATATTATATATATATTATATGATCAATTTTTAAATATAAAATTATTATATTATAAAATATTAAATATTAAAATAATATTATTTTAATAGTAAAAAAATTTTTAATATTTGTAATTTTCTTAAAGGACAATAACTCTAAAATTATTTTAATAATTTAATATTATTAAGTATTACAAATGATTCACTCATTATATTTTATAAATATTACAAGCTAATTATGTAAATTTAAATTTATTTAATTATTTCTCACTTTTTTCTCTTTATCTCAATGTCTCTCAAATTCTTTCCATTTTCCTTCTCTCTTATTATCATTCTCTGATTTTTTTTATATCTTATATCTTAATATCTTTTTTAGCCTCTTCCTCTCTTTGCATCCTTTTTTACTTTCTCTTTTCTTTTTCTTTCATTTTTTTATTTATTCTTTCAATCTTTTCTTTATTCCCTCTTTTCTTTTCCTCTTTACTCAATCATCTCTCATCTCTTTTTATTATTATTTTCTTCTCTATTTTGCTCTTATCACTCTGTGACATTCTTTGTCTAACAGAATAACTATCTTCATCTTTGTTATCTCTTTTTCTACTCATCAATTATCAATATTTAAAATATATCTAATATTTCATAATCTGATATATAAAAATTATGATATATATATATATATATATCTTATTATTTATATTTTTAAGTATTTTAATTTTTTATCTGTAAGAATGACAATATAATGGAAGAAATTCATATTTATTAATATCAACATTATCAAAAACAAGAGTTTATTTAAATTTTCTATTTATTTTATATAAATAATATATTAATATTACAATGTAGTATAATAGACATAATAAGCATATAAAAAATTTTAGAAATGTATTTACTTATTAATTTAAAAACTTTTTAAAATGGTTCATTACTTGTAAATAATAATCGCACAGCTACGATTTTTTATCTTTATCATGTATTTGTGACCACACCATTATTATAGCAATCGATCCCATTAAAACTCAAATGTTAACCATGCTTGGGTTAGAGTACTATTGAAATGGCCTCTTGAGAAGTCATCATGTTGCACATATTATTTTCATAACACATTTTTTTCTCATAAAAGATAATTAATTTTAATCAAATGTTTGAAGTGAGGTTTAGTATGAGTGAGGTGAGTTATGAATCAAAGTTTGAATTATTAAAACATATTTTGTAAAATATTTATAATAATGTTTAATAAAGTTCAAAAAATATATAAAAGTTATTTTCTATAATATTTCATATTATTTTAAAAACACATTAAACTTTATAAAAGCCATGTAATTGAAAAATAAGTACTAATTAGATATGTAAATAATCATTTTTTAGGTGGTCGGCTTATAAAAAATGCCTACACACCATAAGAAAAAACTAGCCAAACATAACACAATATAATGCTTTTGCCAATAAATGGCTTAGCTAAGCACTTACAACAAAGAGAAAATTGAGATAGGCTATTACGATCTTTCAATGAAATAAATAGAACACACATTTACATCTTTACAAAAAATGAAATAGAAAAAAAAAGAAAAATATTCAATGACTTAAATTTAAATCAGTACAATCAAAATCTTATGATTCATGAAACCATTAAAGAGGCACAAGTATGTTAATTAAGTGAATAAAATATCAAAAAAATTAATAACTTAGTTGAATTTAGAATTAAAAGAATTTCACGAGTTTGATGAGTGAATGACACAACAGCGTATGAAAACGACGAGAGAAACAAGTGACAAATTATTTGATATAATAAAATAATAATTTTAATTTTGTTAAACATTTAGTAAAATAACTTATATCAATTATAATAAATTAGAATAAATTTATGTTTACAATAGCATACATATGCTTTGTATTTAAGTTTTTAAATATAGAAATATTGTGTTATAGACTGTGAGAGATAAAAAAAATAATGTTAAATTAATAGCCAAAATATTTTTTGAATATTTTTAATATTCTAAAGAAATAATAAATCTCAAATATTTTTATTTTTTATTATTAAATATTATATAAGATTAACTTGTTATATTTTTATAAATACTGTAAGTTTTATTATAGAGATTTAACTTTTATTTAATTATTTCCCTCACTTTTTCTATTTATCTCAATATCTCTAATATTCTCTTAACTTTTTCTATCTTATTGTCATTCCTTTTTTATCTCTTCATTATCTATATCCTCATATTTTCTTTTCCTTTCTCTCTCCTCTATATTTTTTCTTCTCTTCTTTATTAAATAATCTCTCATCTATCTTTGTTATTATTTTTCTCTTTATTTTACTCTTATTAATCCATAACTTTCTTTAATATGGAATAATTATTTGTTTCTCTATTATCTTTTTTTATGTCAATAAATTAATAATATATATGAATTAACTCATATTACATAGCTTAATAAATAATATTAATAATAATTAAATATTTTATTATTTATATTTTGTTGTGAAATTTAATTTTTTATAAGAATGATAACATTTTGAAGGGAAATCTTATGTATTAATTTCATCAATTTCGAAAGTAATAGTTTATATAATTATTTTTCATAAATTTTAAATAATAAGATAATGATATTAGAATATATTATCACATATATGATGAGAATAATTTTTTTAAAATTGTACATATCCTTTATAATTAGACTATTTTTAAAATAATTCATTATCATCAAGACAACATCACACAACTGCGATAATTTCTTCTGCATGCATGTGCGAGCACATGAATATTACAGTGGTGGATCTAATTAGAACTCCAAAGTTAAAAATTCTTATGTAAGAGCACTACTGGGATAGTGGTCTCTTGAGAAGCCTTCGTGTTGCATAATTTTTTTATAGCATTCATTTTTTTAATGAGTGATAATTAATTTTAATAACATGTTGATGTTAAAAAAATTAAATTATTAAAAAAGATAGTTTATAATTACAATTTTTGTAATTTATTTTTAAAAATTTCTTTATAAAATTATTATCAATTTCATGTAATAATAAATGTGACACATCACAAGACATAATAAAATAATAACTATAAATTTGTTTAATATTAAGCAAAATAAATTATATCATTTAAAATAAATTAGAATTAATTTAAGTTTATAATAGCATATATACTGTGTATATCTAACACATTCTCTCCCTTATCTCTTTTATAATCATTCTTTTATTTTTCTCTTTATTCTCCAGGTTCTTATATTCTTTTTTGTGTCTCCTCTATCACTCTTTCCTTTTTTATTTCTCACTATTATTTGTTTATTTATTCTCTCTATCTCTTTTATGTTCTCTCTTTTTTCTTTCTCTTTGTTAAATCGTCTCTCATCTCGTTATTATTATTTTTCTCTTTATCTGTGCCTATCAATTTGTATCTTTTTCTCTTTTTTAAAATAGTTATCTCTATCTATATTATCTCTTTTAAAAACATTAATTAACAAAAATTAACAAATCTCTCATATTTCACTATTTAACATATAATATTTTAAAATATATATTTATTATTATTTATATAATTATTAAATTTAATTTATGAATAATAAGAATGATAACCTAAAAAAAGAAAATCATTTATATTAATATATATATTATAAAAAAAATAATAGTTTTTGTAATTTTGTATTAATTTAATATAAATGAAATATTATTATTATAATACATCATGATTCATTATTTTCAAGTCAATAATCACGCAACTATGATTATTTTTATTTTTTATACATATGCTAACACATTAGCATTATAGTATTAGATCTAATTAATACTTCTAATGTTAAGCTTGCTTGGGTGAGAGTAGTTTTTAGATTGGTGGCCTCTTGAGAGTTTTGTTACACATTTTTTCATAGCATTTGTTTTTCTAAGAATTGGTTATTGATTTTAAAAACTTGTTAATTTTAAAAAATTAAAATATTATAAATTATAATTTATGAATACTATTTCTATAAATAATTATTGATGAAAACTTAATAAACTTTTTATCAATTTCATGTAACAATAATTAAGACATATCATAAGATATATAAAAATATTAATTTTAATATAATATTGAGAAAAATAAATTATATAAAATATAATAATTCTAAATTAATTTATATTTATAATAATATGTATATATATGTGTTGTGCATAAAAGTTTTTAAATATATTAATATTATGTTATTAAATAAAAGAAATTTAAAATTAAATAATTAGTGTTAAATATTATTTATTTTTAGTATCTATATTATATCTTATAAATATAATATATTAAAATAATTATAATATTTTTTATTTAATTAATTTTTTTTAATTTTAACTATGAAAAAATTAAAATTAAATAAATTGATAAAATAATCTTTAAATATTTATAATATTCAATAATAATAATAGACCTAAAAAAGATTTAATATTTTTTAATTTTAAATATTATATATGATTAACTTTTATTATTTAATAAATATTATAAATTTAATTACTAAGTTTTTAGTTTTATTAATTTTTTTCTCAATTTTTTCTTTTTATTTCAATGTCTCTCAAATTCTCTCACTTTCTTCTTTCACCTTTTTGTCATTCTATTATTTGTCTTCTCATTTTTTATGTTGTTACACTATTGCTAGCACGTCTTTTTATTATCCATCTTTTTTTGTCATTTCTTTTTCTTTAATTTTTTTATTTATTATCTCTTTCTCTTTTATGTTTTCTCTTCTCTTTTTTCAATAAATTATCTCTCATCTCTCTCCATTATTATTTTTCTATTTATTTTATTTTATTTATTTATGACATACTTTTTTTAGAAAATAGTTATTACTATCTCCACTATCACCTTTTCAACTCATCAATTTATAATATTAAAAGATCTCTTGTGTGACATATTCTAATATATAATATTCTTTTTGAAATACATATTTTTTTATAATTATTATATAATTTAATTTTTTTATTTATTAGAATGATAACATAATAGAAGAAGTTATTATGTATTAGTGTCAATGTTATAAAAAAATGATAGTTCATATATTTTTTTTTTATTTCATATAAATAAAATAATGATATCATAATATATTATGATATATATAAAAAGCATAAATTTTATTTAAAAGTTTATATGCTTAATAATTTAGAAAATTTTAGAAATAGTGTGACCACACCAGCATTATAGCATATGTTATCAATAGAACTCCAAAGATAAGCATGTTTAGATAAGCACAGTGTTGGGATGGGTGAGCTCTCAAAAAGTTCAATTGTTGCTCATATTTTTTCATAAAATTAAATTCTTTAATGAATGACAATTAATTTTTATAACATTATTATTCTGAAAAAATAAATTATTATGAATGATAGTTTATAATTATATTTTAGTAATTAATTTTTAAAAATAATTTCGTTGTGCTATTATTAATTTAATATAATAATAAATATGACACATCATATGATATAATAAAATATTAACTTTAATTTTGTTTATTATTAAACAAAAAAATATTTGTTAACTATAATAAATTAGAATTAATTTATGTTTAAAATAGTATATATATGTTGTGTGATGAATGTTTAAATATATAGATACAATAATATAAACTATTATATATTAAAATAATAATTCATTAATAGTAAAAAATAATTTTAAGTAATTGTAATTTTCAAAACAAATAATAAAACTAAAATTAATTTTTATAATTTTGCATTGTTAAGTATTATATATAATTCATTTATTATATTTTACAAATAATATAAGTTTAATTATTTATGTTTAACTTTTATTTAACTATTTCTATCATTTTTTCTTATTATCTCAGTGTCCATCAAATTCTCTCACTTCTTTCTCTCTCCTATTATCATTCTTATATTTTTCTCTTTATTCTCTATATCTTAATATTCTTCTTAGCCTCTTTCTCTCACCATTATCCTTTTTTACTTTCTTAATTTTCTTTCTTTTACTTTTTTTTATTCTTTCAAACTTTTCTATGTTCTCGCTTTTTTCCTCTTTTTTTAATCGTCTCTCATCTCTCTTAATTATTCTTTTCTTCTCTATTTTGTTATTCTCAATTTATGACTTTTCTCTCTCTGGGAGAATAGTTATCTTAATCTTTATTATATCTTTTTTTACTCATCAATTATCAATATCTAAAATATGTCTTATGTTTCATAATCTAATATATAATATTTATGATAACTATATATTTTATTATTTATATTGATTAAGTAATTTAATTTTTTATTTGTAAGAATGATAACTTAATGAAAGAATTCATATGTATTAATGTCAACATTATCAAAAAGAATAGCTTATTTAAATTTTTATTTATTTTATATAAATATTATATTAATATTACAATATAGTATAATAGAAATAATAAGCATATTAAAATTTTTAGAAGTGTATTTACTTATTAATTTTTAAAACTTTTTAAGAGTATTCATTATTTTCAAAGCAACAATAATGCAACTATAATTTTTTATGTTTAGCACATAATTATGACCACACCAGTTTTATAGCACTCGATCCCATTAAAACTCAAAAGTTATTTATCCTTCGAATAGAGTCCTATTGGGATGAGTCACCTCTTGAGAAGTCCTTATGTTCCACATATTTTTCATAACTCTTTTTTATTATGAAAGAAAATTAATTTTATAAGATGTTTGAAGTGAGGTTCCATAAGAAAAGATAATTTCTATGAATCAAAGTTTTATTTATTACAAAATATTTCCATAAAATATTTATAGAATTTTTTTAATGATTAACAAATATATAAAATTCATTTTTTATAAATTTTCATTTTATTATAAAAAACATATTAAGTTTTTTAAAAGTCATTTAATTAAAAAAATCAATAGTAATTAAAAATTTAAATACTCGATTTTTATGTGGTTTGGCTTATAAAACAAGCCTACGTCTATCCCAAGGAAAAACTAGGCAAACACAACACAATATAAGCCTTTTACAAATAAACGGGTTGGCTAACCACTAACAAAAAAATGGTAAATAAGACAAACTACTAAGGACTTACAGTGAAATAGAGGGAACATACTACTACATCCTTATAACAAAATAAAAATGGAAGAAAAAGAATAACATTGAGCGACATAAAATCTAAATCAATACAACCAAAATCTTATGCTTCATAAAACCATTAAAGAGGTATAAGCATCTTAATTAAGTGAATTAAATATCAAGAAAATTAATATCTTAACTAATTTGAGAATGAAAGCAATTTTAGGTGTTTAATGAGTGAATAGAACAATAGCGTATGAAAATGAAGAAGGAAATTAGCGACTAACGGCTTTAATATTTTTTCTTAGGATCACATAAAAATTTTATTCTTATTTGTGTACAAAAATCTTCTTTTTATATGCAATTTGTAAAGGCTAAAAGCACTTAATAAACACCCAATTTATTCGTTAGAATTTTTTCCATTTTTGTAATATTTTAATTAGGAAATAAAAAAATAAATAACTCTCCAACCGCTCAAAAAAATGGCTAAAAAGTTGTAACACAATCGCCATTCGATCCGTACACTCCGAGACCTTTAGATCGCGAAAACTGAGCGATCGAACATATCCAATGGAATCTGTGCCTTTATAAAAATGAAATTGAACTAGTCCGTTAGATGAGAATCGTGATCAGACAATAAGATTTAGCTTGGCCTATAAAAGAAACAAGGACAGTGCAATTGCAATAAGGGGCTATCGAATGGTTGAAAGAAATTGTAGATTAAGAGATAGAGTGTAGCGTTGATCATTCGATTGCAAAGTTGCACGATCGGATGGTGCTTCTTAATCTCGCTATTCGAAAATTTTTCATGCAGAAAAGCTTTGTGTATTTTGTCCCACATTGCTCACCAGCATTGTTCTTTGCTCCTTATATGTTTTTTTGTAACCACAGTACATGTTCAATTCAAATAGTTCTATAGCCATTGTCGTGTTGGATTTAAAAATCGCATGATTAAAAAAAAATTTCGATTGAAAGATAGAGTGAGGCAATGATCGTTCAATCCCAAAGTTGTGCAAATGGACAGTTCTTCTTAATACCACAATTTGGGAATTCGTTGTCCAAAAAATATTTTAGCGTTTTGTCCCACATTGCATACCAGCATCGTTCGTTCTTCATTATAGGTATTTTTGTAGTTATGATATTCATCCAATTGATTTATTTTGCTGGCCATTATCATGTTTGCTTCTAGGATTGCACTACTGAAACAATTTCTAGATTGATATATAGAGTGTGGCATTGATCATTCAATCGCAAAGTTGCTCGATCAGATGGTGCTTCATAAACCCACAATTTGAAAATTTGTCGTGTAGAAATGTTTGCATTTTTCGTCCCTCATTGCTCTCCAGCATTGCTTGTTTCTCATTATATGTATTTTTGTAATCACTCTGATTAATTTAGTCGACTAGCTGTCGCTGTAAATGTCCGATTAATTTAGTTGGCCAACATTTGCTTTGTTGGCGAATTAATCATTGGGGTAACCAACAGGAAATTTGCTTCTATTTTGTTGGATTTATGGAGTAGTTTTTGATTTCTTGATTAAAAATTTGAATGTTTCACATTGTTATATATGTAACTATTTTCAAAAGTAATTTCCAATGAATAGTCGTGATTCACTATGGTAATGGGTTTCTGGTTGCCAAATTTTTATTAATTTTTTTCCCACTTATTACTCTTTAACACATTCTTTTGCTTCCTTCTCTCTTTTATTATTACTTTTTTATTTTTTTCTTTATTCTCTATCTCCTTATATTATTCTTGGCCTCTCTTCTTTATCTTTCTCAACTTTCTCATTTTTCTCTACTTCACTCATTTATTATTCTCTTTATCTTATTTATGTTCTCTCTTTTATTTTCTTCATCATTAAATCATCTATCATCTATCTCAATTTTTTTTCCTCTCTTTTGATTTTATCAATCTATGATTTTCTTTCTCATATAGAATAATTATCTTTGATTCTATTATCTTTTATTTAGCCCATTAATTAATAATATTTAAAAAATATCTTGTGTTGTATAGTTTAATGTATAATATATTTGGCAAAAAAATTTGTATTATAAATATTTATTGAGTAATTTAATTTTTTTTATTTATATGGAGGGTAGCATAATAGAAGAAACTTTCATTTAGATTTGTCTATTTTTTTTAAAATTATTTTTTATGTGATTATTTATTAATTGTATTTAAATAAAAGGATTATATTATAATATATTATGACATTTAACATACATAAATTTTATTAAAAATGTATAGGCCTAATAATTTGAGAAACTTTGCAAATCATTCTTTACCATCAAAAAAATAATCACATAACTACAATATTTTTTCTGTTGAATGCATGTTCGGCCACACGAGCATATTACCGTTGGATTTTGTTAGAACTCCAAAGTTAAAAGTGCTTGGGTGAGAATATTATGGTGATGGTTGACCATTTTAAAAGTCCTAGTGTTGCACATACTTTTTATAGCATTCTTATTCTTAACTAACAATGATTAAGTTTTAAAACATTATAATTAATTCATAATTACCATTATAATAATTAATTTTTTTAAAAATAAATTTATAAAATTATTATCAATTTTATATAATAATAAATATAACACATCATTTTTTATAATAAAATAATGAATTTAATTTTGTTAAATATTTAGCAAAATAACTTATATCGATTATAATTAACTAGAATTTATTTTTGTTTACAATAGCATATATATATAGTCCATTTAAGTTTTTAAATATAGAACTATTATTTTATAGACTATGAGAGATAAAAAAATAATAATATTAAATTAATAGTTAAAATATTTTTTTAATATTTTTAATATTCTAAAGAAATAATAAATCTCAAATATTTGTATATTTTATTATTATTAAATATCATATAACAATAACTTGTTATGTTTTTATAAATAATATAAGTTCTATTATTAAGATTTAACTTTTATTTAATTTTTTTCTCTCACTTTTTTCTATTTATCTCAATATCTTTCATATTCTCTCAACTTTTTCATTCTCCTATTATCATTCTCATTTTTTTGTCCCTTCATTATATCTTAATTCTTTTTCATCTCTTTTTCTCTCCTTTATTCTTCCTTAATTTCTCATTCTCTCCCTCCATTTTTTTATTTTTTTTCTCTCTCCTCTACGTGTTTTATTCTCTTTATTTAATAATCTCTCATCTCTCTTTATTATTATTTTTTTATTTTCCTCTCATTAATCCATAACTTTCTCTCTTACAAAATAATTATTTCTTTCTCTATTATCTTTTTTTATATTCATAAATTAATAATATATATGAAATATATCATATTACATAGTTTAATATATAATATTAATAATAATTAAATATTTTATTATTTATCTTTTTTACATAGTTTAATTTTTTAATAAGATTGATGACATATTCAAAGAAAATCTTATGTATTAATTTCATCAATTTAGAAATTAATACGTTATGTAATTATTTTTTATTAATTTTAGGTAAAAAAATAATGATTATAGAATATATTATCACATATATGACAAGTATAAGTTTTTTTAAAAATAATACATATACTTGATGATTTAGACTATTTTAGAAATGATTCATTATCATCAAAACAACAATCACATAACTACAATAAATTCTTTTGCATGAATGTGTGATCACACAAATATTGTCGTAGTGCATCTAATTAAAACTCTAAAGCATTCTCTAGAAAGAGTATTGTTAGGAAAGATTCTTCTTTCTTTTTCTTTCTTCTTCTTCTTCTTTCTATTTCTTCTTTCTTCTTCCTCTTTCTTCTTCTTCTTCTTCTTGTTTTTCTTCTTCTTCTTCCTTCTTTTTCTTCTTCTTCTTCTTTCTTCTTTTTCTTATTTTCTTCTTTCTTCTTCTTTCTTCTTTTTCTTTATTCTTCTTCTTCTTTTTTCTTCTACCTTTTTTTCTTCTATCTTTTTCTTCTTCTATCTTCTTCTTTCTTCTTCTTCTTTCTTCATTCTTCTTCTTCTTTTTCTTCTTCTTCTTCTTCTTCTTTCTTCTTCTTGAACTTCTTCTTTCTTCTTCTTCTTCTTCTTCTTCTTTCCTCTTTTATTTTTTCTTCTTCCATCTTTCTTTTTCTTCTTCTTTCTCCTCCTTCATTTTCTTTCCTCTTCTTCTCCTTCTTCTTCTTTTTATTCTTCATCTACTTCTTCTTCTTCTTCTTCATCTTTTTCTTCTTCTTTCTTCTTCTTTTTCTTTCTTCCTCTTTTTCTTTGTTCTTCTATCTTCTTCTTCTTTCTCCATCTTTCTTCCTCTATTACTACTTCAACTTCTTCTTCTCCTCCTCCTACTTCTTATTCATCTACCCCTTCTACTTCTTCAACTTTTTCTTCTTCATCTTCTTCTTCTTTTTCTTCTTCATTTTCTTCTTCTTCTTCTTCTTCTTCCTTTATCACTTCAAATCTTCTTCTTGTTCTTCTTCTTCCACCACTTCTTCTTCTTCATCTTTTCTCTTTCTTCTTTTTCTTCTTTATTCTTCGACTTCTTTCTTCTTCTTTTTTCTTCTTCTTCAATCTTCTTTTTCTTTCTTCTTGTACTTCTTTCTTCCTCTTCTTCTTCTTCTTCTTCTTCTTCTTTCTTCTTCTTCCTCCTCCTTTTCTCTCTCTTTCTTCATCTTCATCTTCTTCTACTTCTTCATATTCTTCATCTTCTTCTTTCTATTTTTTCTTCCTTCTTTTTCTTCTTCTTCATTATTTTTCTTATTGTTATTGTTATTATTATTCTACTTCTTCTTCTTCTTCTTCTTCTTCTTTCCTCTTCGTTTTCAACTTTTTTATTCTTTCTTCTTTCTTTTTCTTCTTCCTTCTTCTTTCCCATTCTTCTTCTTCTTCTTCTTCTTTTACTTCTTCTTCTTCTTCTTCTTCTTCTTCTTTCTTCTTCTTCTTCTTTCCTCCTCATCTACTTTCTTTCTTTCTTCTTCTTCTTCTTCTTCTTTACTTCTTCTTCTTCTTCTTCTTCTTCTTCTTCTTCTTCTTCTTCTTTCTTCCTCTTCATCTTCTTATTCTTCTTTCCTCTTCCTCTTTTTCTTCTTATTCTTCTTCTTCTTCTTGATTCTTCTACTTTTTTTGCTTCTTCTCTCTTCTTCTTCTTCTATCTTCTTCTTCTTCTATCTTCTTCTACCTTCCTCTTCTTCATCTTTCATCTTCTTTCAACTTCTTTTTCTTCTTCTTCCTCTTCTTCTTCTTCTTCTTCTTCTCTCTTCCTCTTCTTCTTCTTCTAGTACTTTCTTCTTCTTCTTCTTCTTCTTCTTCCTTTTCATCTTCTTCTTCTTCTTTTTTCTTCTTCTTCTTTCTTCTTCTTCTTCTTTCTTCTTTTTCCTTCTTTATCTTCTTGTTCTTCTTCTTCATCTTCTTCTTGTTGTTGTTTTTCTTCTTCGTCTTCTTCTTCTTTATTGTTATTCTTTTTCTTCTTCTTCTTCTTCTTTCTTCTTTTTTTCTTCTTATTGTTCCTCTTTCTTCTTCGTCTTCTTCTTCCTCTTCTTCTTCTTCCTCCTCTTCTGGTTTCTTCTTCTTGTTTGTACTTCTTCTTCATCATCTTATTCTTCTTCTTTCTTCTTCTACTTCTCCTTTTTCTTCTTCTTCTTCTTTATTCTGTACTTCTTTTTTTTCTTACTTCTTCTATCTTCTTCTTCTCTGTTTCTTTTTTCATCTTCTTCTTTCTTCTTCATCTTACTTCTTCTTCTTCTTCTTCTTCTTCTTCTTTCATCTTATTCTTCTTCTTCTTTCTATCTTCTTCTTCTTCTTCTTTTTCTTCTTCTACTTTCTTCTTCTTCTTCTTCTTCTTCTTCTTCTTCTTCTTCTTCTTCTACTTCCTCTCTTTCAGTCTTCTTCTTCTTTCGTTGAATCTTTCTTCTTCTTCTTTTTATTTCTTTCTTCTTTTTTTCTTCTTCTTCTTCTACATTCTTATTCTTCTTCTTTCTTCTTCTCCTTTCTTCTTCTAGTTCTTTCTTTTTCTTCTTTCTTCTTCATCTTTTATCTTCTACCTCTTCATTCTTCATATATCTACTTCTTCCTCTTCTTTTTCTTCCTCTTCTTCTTCTTCTTCTTTCTTTCTTCATTGCATACCTCTTCTTTCTTCTTCATCTTCTTTTTCCTTTTGTATTTTTTCTTTTGTTTCTTCTTCTTCTTCTTCTTCTTCTTCTTCTTCTTCATTTTCTTCTTCTTCTTCTTCTTCTTCTATCACTTCAAATCTTCTTCTTGTTCTTCTTCTTCTTCCACCACTTCTTCTTCTTCATCTTTTCTCTTTCTTCTTTTTCTTCTTTATTCTTCGACTTCTTTTCTTCTTTTTTCTTCTTCTTCATTCTTCTTTTTCTTTCTTCTTCTACTTCTTTCTTCTTCTTCTTCTTCTTCTTCTTCTTTCTTCTTCTTCCTCCTCCTTTTCTCTCTTTTTCTTCGTATTCTTCTTTATCTACTTCTTCATCTTCTTCATCTTCTTCTTTCTATTTCTTCTTCCTTCTTCTTTTTCTTCTTCTTCATTCTTTTTCTTATTGTTACTGTTATTATTATTATTATTATTCTTCTTCTTCTTCTTTTTCTTCTTCTTCTTCTTCTTTCCTCTTCCTTTTCATCTTTTTTTCTTCTTTCTTCTTTCTTTTTCTTCTTCCTTCTTTCTTCTTTCTTCTTCTTCTTTCTCATTCTTCTTCTTCTTCTTTCTTCTTTTACTTCTTCTTCTTCTTCATCATCATCTTCTTTCTTCTTCTTCTTCTTCTTCTTTCATCCTCATCTACTTTCTTTTTTCTTCTTCTTCTTCTTCTTCTTTACTTCTTCCCTTCTTCTTCTTCTTCTTCTTCTTTTCTCTTCTTCATCTTCTTCTTCTTATTCTTCTTTCTTCTTCCTCTTTTTCTTCCTGTTCTTCTTCTTCTTCTTAATTCTTATACTTTTTTTGCTTCTTCTATCTTCTTCTTCTTCTATCTTCTTCTACCTTCCTCTTCTTCTTCTTTCATCTTCTTTCAACTTCTTTTTCTTCTTCTTCCTCTTCTTCTTCTTCTTCTTCTATCTTCCTCTTCTTCTTATTCTTCTACTTTCTTCATCTTCTTCTTCTTCTTCCATTTCATCTTCTTCTTCTTCTTCTTTCTTCTTCTTCTTTCTTCTTTTTCTTTCTTCATCTTCTTCTTCTTCTTTTTCTTCATCTTCTTCTTCTTCTTGTTTTTTTCGTCTTCTTCTTCTTTATTCTAATTCTTTTGCTTCTTCTTCATCTTTTTTCTTCTTATTGTTCCTCTTTCTTCTTCGTCTTCGTCTTCCTCTTCTTCTTCTTCTTTTTTCCTCTTCTTGTTTCTTCTTCTTGTTTTTACTACTTCTTCATCTTCATCATCTTATTCTTATTCTTTCTTCTTCTTCTTCTTTATTCTGTACTTCTTTTTTTTTCTTACTTCTTCTATCTTCCTCTTCTCTGTTTCTTTTTTCATCTCCTTCTTTCTTTTTCATCTTATTTCTTCTTCTTCTTCTTCTTCTTGTTTCTTCTTCTTCTTCTTCTTCTTCTTCTTCTTTCATCTTATTCTTCTTCTTCTTTTTATCTTCTTCTTCTTCTTTTTCTTCTTCTACTCTATTCTTCTTCTTCTTCTTCTTCCTCTTCTTCTTCTTCTTCTTCTTCTACTTCTTCTCTTTAGTCTTTTTCTTCTTTCTTTGAATCTTTCTTCTTCTTCCTTTTATTTCTTTCTTCTTTTTCTTCTTCTTCCTCTTCTTCTTCTTCTTCTTCTTCTTCTTCTACATTCTCACTCTTCTTCTTTCTTCTTCTCCTTTCTTCTTTTGTTCTTTCTTTTTCTTCTTTCTTCCTTCTTCTTCATCTTTTATCTTATTCCTCTTCATTCTTCATATATCTTCTTCTTCCTCTTCTTTTTCTTCCTCTTCTTCTTCTTTCTTCATCGTATACCTCTTCTTTCTTCTTCATCTTCTTTTTTCTTTTGTATTTTTTCTTCTATTTCTTCATCTTCTTCTTCTTCTTTCTTCTTCCTCTTCTTCTTCTTCTCCTTCTCCTCCTACTTCTTCTTCTTCATCTTCTTCTTCTATATCTTCTTCTATATCTTCTTCTTCTTCTTCTTTTTCTTCTTCTTAATTCTTTTTCTTCTTCTTTCTTTTTCCTCTTTCTTCTTCTTCTGCTTCCTTCTTATTATTTCTTGTTGTTGTTGTTGTTTTCTCTTTCTTCTTCTTCTTCTGCTTCTTCTTGTTCTTCTTCTTCTTCTTCATTCTTAATCTTTGTCTTTCATCTTCTTTCTTCATCTTCTTCATTTTTTTCTCCTTTCTTCTTCTCCTTTCTTCTTCCTCTTCTTTCTTCTCCTTTCTTCTTCTTCTTCTTCTTTCTTCTTCCTTCTTCTTCTCTTAATTTTCTTCTTCTTATTCTTCTTCTTTTATTATTATTATTATTATTATTATTATTATTGTTATCATTATTATTATTATTATTATTATTTCTCCTCTTCTTCTACTTTCTTTTTCTTTCGTCTTCTTCTTGTTCTTCATTCTCCTTTTTTTCTCTTCCTATTTTTCTACTACTTCTTCTCCTCCTTTTATTCTTAATTTTCTTTTTCTTTCTTCAAATTCTTTTTCTTCTTTTTTCTTCTTCTTTTTCTATTTTTTTCTTCTTCCTTTTCCTTCATTTTATTCTTCCTCTTATTTTTCTTCTTCTTCTTATTCTTCTTCCACTTCTTGTTTTTCCTAATCTTTTTCTTCTTCTTTTTCTTCTTTCTTCTTCTTCTACTTCTTCTTCTTTCTTTTTCTTTATCATTCTTCTTCTTCTTCTTTCTTCTTTCTACTTCTTCTTCTTCTTCTTTCTTCTTCTTCTTCTTCTTTCTTCATCATTTTCTTCCTCTTCTACTTCTTCATCTTTCTTGTTCTTTTTTCTTCTTCTTCTTCTTTCTTTGTCTTCTTTCTTCTTCTTCTTTCTTCTTCTTCTTACTTTTCTTCTTTCTTTTCTTCTTTCTTCCACTTTCTTCATATTCTTCTTCTTCTTCTTCATTCTTTTTTCTCTTCTTTCTTCTTCTTCTTCTTTCTTCCACTTTCTTCATATTCTTCTTCTTCATTCTTTCTTCTCTTCTTTCTTTATTTTTTCTTCTTCTACTTCTTTCTTTTTCTTCTTTCTTCTTCTTCTTCTTTCTTCTTCTTCTTCTTCTTAATTTTCTTCTTCTTATTCTTCTTCTTCTTCTTCTTTCTTCTTTCTTCTTCTTCTTATTATTATTATTATTCTCATTCATCTTATTATTAGTATTATAATTATTATTATTTTTATTATTATTATTATTATTATTATTATTATTATTATTATTATTATTATTATTATTATTGTTATTACTACTACTATTATTATTATTGTTATCCTAATTATCCTTCTTCTTCTTCTTCTTCCTCCTCCTCTTCTTCCTATCTCTTCTTCTTTCGTCTTCCTCTTCTTCTTCTTCTTCTATCTCCTTCTCTCTTTGTCTTCTTCTTTTCAAATACTTCTTCTTCTCCTCTATTATTCTTAATTTTCTTTTTCTTTCTTAAAATTTTGTTTCCTCTTTTTTCTTTTTCTTCTTCTTTCTTCTTTTTCTTTCTTCTTCTTTTTCTTTCATTTTATTCTTCTCCTTCTTCTTCTTCTTCTTCTTTCTCTTCTTTTTTTTGTTTTCTTTTTCTTCTCCTTCTTCTTCTTTCTTCTTCTTCTACTTCTTCTTTCTTTTTCTTTGTCATTCTTCTTCTTTCTTCTTCTTTCTACTTCTTCTTCTTCTTCTCCTTCTTCTTCTTCTTTTTCTTCGTTTTTATTCTTCTTTCTTCTTCTTTTTTCTTCTTCTTCTTCTTCTTCTTCTTCTTCTCCTTCTTTTATTCTTCATTTTCTTCTTCTTTCTTCAAATTCTTTTTCTTCTTCTCTCTTCTTCTTCTTTCTTCTTCTTCTTTCATTTTATTCTTCTCTTCTTCTTCTTCTTCTTCTTCTTCTTCTCTTATTCTTCTTCTTCTTCTGTTCTTCTTTTTCTTCTTCTTTCTTCTTCTTATTCTTATTCTTATGCTTATTCTTCTTCTTCTTTTTATTATTATTATTCTTCTTCTTCTTCCTCTTATTCTTCTACTTTTTCTTCTTCTTCCTCTTCTTCTTCTTACTTCTATCATCTTCTTCTGCTTCTTTCTTGTTCTTTCTTTTTCTCCTTCTTTTTCTTCTTCTTCTTCTTCTCCTCCTCCTTTTATTTTTTCTTCTTCTTATTACTTCTTTTTTTCTTCTTCTTCTTCTTCGTTCTTCTTCTTCGTCTTCCTTCTTTTTCATTCTTCTTCTTCTTCTTTCTTTTCTTCTTCTTCTTCTTATTCTTCTTCCCCTTCTTCTTCTTTCTTCTTCTTCTTCTTTCTTCTTTTTGTTCATCTTCTTCTTCTTCTTCTTCTTTCTTCTTCTTCTTCTTCTTCTTCTTCTTCTTCTTCTTCTACCTTTTTCATCTTCTTCTTCTTCTTCTTTCTTCTTCTTCTTCAACTTCTTCTTTCTTCTACTTCTTTCTTCTCCTTTTTTCTTCTTTGTTTCTCTTCTTCTTCCTTTTTCTTTTTGTTTCATCTTCCTCTTCTTCTTCTTTTTCTTCTTCTTCTTCTTCTTCTTCTTCTTTTTCTTCTTCATTCTTCTTCTTTTTCTTTCTTTTTCTTCTTTCTTCTTCTTCTTCCTTCTTCTTCTTCTTCTTCTCCTTTCATCCTCTTTCTTCATCTTCTTCTTCTTCTTCTTCTTCATTCTTATTCTTCACTTTCATCATCTTCTTTTTTCATCTTCTTCTTCTTGTTTCTTCTTTCTTCTTCTTCTTCTTTCTTCTTCCTCTTCTTTCTTCTTTCTTCTTCTTCTTCTTCTTCTTCTTTCTTTTTCCTTCTTCTTCTTCTTCTTCTCCTTCTTCTTATTATTATTATTATTATTATTCTTCTTCTTCTACTTCTTCTTCTTCTTTTACTTCTTCTGCTTCTTCGTCTTCTTCTTCTCCTTCTTCTATTTCTTCTTCTTCTACTTCTTCTATATCTTCATCTTGCAATTCTTCTT